>WSTJ01000923.1:0-16567 GCA_019623705.1 Ceratobasidium sp. 428
GGGGAGCAATCAGCCGCGCACGGACGGACGCTCATACGGCAACAATCCTCTGCCTTGCACCTCTCGGAGCATATTGCGGAGAAGGCTCAACGATACTACAACCTCGCTATCTCCCACCGATTCATTAAAGGACGAAAATCCGAATATGTCGCAGCTGTATGCCTATACATTGCCTGTCGTACCTCGGGCACACGACACATGCTCATAGACTTTTCAGACCTCCTTCGTGTATGTCCTACTATCTCTTCCTTCGGTCTCGCAGTTTGATTGAAATTTACGTACAGGTCAACGTCTTTGTTCTAGGCGCCTATTACCTCAAACTCGTCCGCGAGCTCAACATCTCCCTCCCCCTCATTGACCCAGCCCATCTCATCGCCCGCTTCGCGGCACTCCTAGAGTTTGGCGAAGAAACAAACAAAGTCGTTATCGATGCCACACGCCTCGTTTCACGTTTCTCCCGAGACTGGATGACGCATGGACGGCGTCCCGCCGGCATATGCGGCGCGTGCCTGTTACTAGCAGCTCGAATGAATCATTTCAGGCGGAGCATACAGGAGATCGTCCAGGTGGTCAAAATCGGGGATGAGACGGTCAAAAAGCGACTCGACGAGTTCAAGGCGACGCCGAGTGCGGCGTTGACGATGCATGATTTCCGGAATGTGATGTTGGAGGAGGCCGCAGACCCACCGGCGTTTACAAGAGGGTTGGAGAAGATGCGGGAGGGGGCCGAGGGGAAACGCAATGGGAAGCGCAAGCGGGAGGAAGAGGACGAAGATGCTGGAGAGACCGCGGGGTCTGTGGGGTCTGCCCGCCAACCTGTCGACATGACTAAAGGAATTGTCTCGCTTGGATTGGACGAACAGCCAAGTGAAAACCAGACTCGACCACTGTTCTATCCATCAGACGACGAAGAACAAGCTGCTTTTGATGAGATCGTTGGCTCTCAGCAGCCGTCCGGTGAAGAGATGTTGGAGAAGGATGAGAGGGAGAGTAACAAAGAGAACGAGGAGATCGAAGCTGAGGTTTCCGAATTCCTTGACGACCCTAACAGCTCTAAACTTGTTGCCACTCTCGAAGACGCCGAGCAGCAGCGATTGTCCCAGCTAGAAGTCATTGACGAGTTGCAAGGTCTTGATGAAGAAGAATTAGACGGATTTCTACTCACACCTGAAGAAGTTCAAAAGAAGACTCGCATGTGGGTTGAGTTTAATCGAGATTACTTGGAAAAGATTGCAAGTGAGTTTTGTTTCTCCCATTTATTTAATTGCAACACCGGGCGAGCTACTGATTGTATTGCTTTTTAGTGAAAGGGCTTGATGCCGAGGAAGGTCAGGAGCACAAGCGCCAGAAGAGTCGCAAGGTTCGAACCACGATCTCTCCGTTCTTTATTTTCACCCAGTTCATCCTCCCTTCCTAGGCTCGAAAACGACAGAAACCGCGCGACTCGACGACTGCCAACGGGGAAACGCCGGCTCAGAGTGCTCGTGCGTTGATGCAAAGGAAAAAGACATTTTCGAGGCGAATTAATTATGCGGCCGTGGAAAAGTTGTTTGAAGAACCGAGTGTGAAGAGTAAAGGAAAGAAGCCGGCGAATGAACCGGTTGATGATACGGACGCGGAGGACAAGGACGAGGGAGGTGAGAAGTACGACGATGAGGGGGTGGGAGATGTGGGTGAGATTGACTATTACGACGACGGGTATCAGGAGGAAGTTTGATTGTTTGTATTTTATGGGATGTGTGTGAAGTTACTTAACTGACTGGAACTAAGTATTGTAATATAGATTTCCAACGTGCAAAGGGGAATGTGCATGGCTTAATGCAAGTTTGTTGCCAAACACTACCGCAGGTACAGTGTGTAGCCATAAACACCCCGACTGCGTTCTGGGGCGGAATGCGAAAATACTTGCCATGAAGCTCCATTAGTAGGCGCGGCTATCCGGTGGTATCAGCGTTCGTTAGCGGGCTACAGCCATATGTGAGGTAGCAGTTCGACATCATAGGCCGGTATACCTACTTCTTTCAACGAGGCGGCTTGAGAATATTCTATCGAATGCCATAAATGACTCGAGTGTCAGCCAGATAACTGCATACGCGTCTACATTTTCGCACTTCATCGGAGTTGACTATCATCGGCAAGGCATTAGCGAGCGATCAGTACACGAACGGTGCTGAAATAGATGGGCGACCTGAAATTTCATTTCCAATTGCTGGATTTGACTGATCTCAGGGTCCTGATCTAAGGCTTCAAAAAACTGATCGGTCGAAACTTTTGTGGTCAACCCCTTGGTCAACCCTCACAGCAACATGGTTCTCACTCATCCCTCCATCGTCGGTGTGTTATGCTCTATGCTCTACAGTTAAAACATCTAACACCCCCTGCAGACGGCTGGTTCCGCGAAATTAACTCGCAATGGCCAGGTGTGTAGATAATTTTGGAATGACTCGCTCGCGCTGAAACTTTTCATTAGGCCAGGCTATGACGCTCAAGGTCAACCGGATCTTGCACGTCGAGCAGAGTAAATATCAAGACGTTCTTGTGTTCGATTCCGCGACGTTTGGAAACGTGTTGGTTCTCGATGGAGTGATCCAGTGCACAGAGCGCGATGAATTTTCGTACGTCGTCTAATTTAATCCCAATTGGGCTTAAGCTAATGATGTTATAGCTACCAGGAGATGATCGCCCATCTACCCCTTGCTTCTCATCCCAACCCGAAAAGGGTTCTCGTTATTGGTGGAGGAGACGGCGGTGTGGTCCGTGAAGTCCTCAAGCACGACACCGTCGAGGAAGTCGTTCTCTGCGACATTGATGAAGCCGTCATCCGTGTTTCCAAGACCTACCTCCCGCACATGTCCAACCTCCTCGCCGACAAGCGCGTTACGGTCTACGTTGGCGATGGATTCGCATACCTCCAGCGCAATACTGCTCAGTTCGACTGTATCATCACCGATTCGTCCGATCCCGTTGGTCCAGCCAAGGCGCTCTTTGAGAAGCCCTATTTCGAGCTACTGAGGGACGCGCTAGCGGATGGTGGACATATCAGTACCCAGGGCGAATGCTTGTGGATTCATTTGCCGCTTATCAACGAGTTGCACGAAACAACGAGCAAGCTTTTCCCTGTCGCCGAGTACGCATTTACCACAATTCCTACATACCCTTCTGGTCAGATCGGATTCACTCTCGCCTCTAAAGCCGAGGGACGAGATCTGCGCACACCTGTTCGGAAATTGGAGGGATGTAGGTATTGGAACGCGGATGTTCACCGAGCGGCGTTTGTACTTCCCGAGTTTGGACGTGCGATGTTGAAGGAAGGCAAGGATCTTTTGCCGCATTTGGGACCGGTTCTGGAGGCCGGAGCCAAGGAACGCAAGGTCTTGTTGCTCGGAAGCGGGTATGTTGCACGACCCGCTGCAGAGTATATCTTACGCGACCCTCGCAACCACTTGACTATTGGTAAGTCGGCGCCCTTTGAATTTATGGTCCGTGCTGATTTATTTTCTTGACTAGCTTGTCGTACACTGGCTACTGCGCAAGCTATGGCTGAGTCTCTCCCGCGTGCCACACCTATCTCCTTGGACGTTACTTCCTCCGACCTCGAGTCTCAAGTTGCAGCACATGATCTAGTTATTTCGCTGGTTCCCTTTACACATCACGCTACCGTTATCGAGGCTGCAATCAAGGGAAGGACTCATGTCGTCACGACTTCCTATGTCTCTCCTGCAATGCGTGCTCTAGACGAGAAAGCCAAGGAGGCGGGTATCACCGTCTTGAATGAGATTGGGTTGGATCCTGGTATCGATCATTTGTATGCGGTCAAGACGATCGATGAGGTCCACGCCAAGGGCGGAAAGGTACGTTCTTCCATCCTAGTAGTATTCGTGCGCCTAATTTTGGTCATAGATCAAGCAATTCTTGTCTTATTGCGGCGGCCTTCCCGCGCCTGAAGCTTCGAACAATCCTCTCGGATACAAGTTCTCCTGGTCGTCGCGCGGCGTACTGTTAGCGCTCCTCAATACTGCAAAGTACTACGAGGCCGGCGAGGCCAAGACTGTTGCTGGCAAGGAGCTTATGGGTGTGGCCAAGCCGTATTATATCACGCCTGCGTATGCCTTTGTCGCGTACCCTAACCGGTAAGTTTGCTGTTTCGGTATTTCTAGTTTGATTTGAACTGTTCGCGTCTAGTGATTCGACTCCGTTCCGTGAGTGGTACAACATCCCAGAGGCGGAGACCGTCGTGCGCGGTACGTTGAGGTACCAAGGTTTCCCGGCGTTCATCAAGGTGCTGGTGGATATCGGATTCTTGAACGACGAAAAGAAGGAATATCTTACTGAGAGCACAAGCATCAACTGGTCTGAGTTGACAGCCAAGACTGTCAGCGCATCCTCTACCGATGAGGCGTAAGTCAGTATTATCTTTATACTCAACCCTATGACTTACATTCCTGTTCTAGTGCGATCATCGACCGCATCAAGCAGCTCACGTCCTTCCCGGACGCTTCTGAGGAGGCGCGCATTCTCTCTGGTTTACGCTGGCTCGGACTCTTCTCTACCGAACTCGTTGCGCCTCGTAGTGGAAACTTGCTCGATACACTATGCGCGCGATTGGAAGGCCTGATGGCCTACGAAGAAGGCGAACGAGATCTCGTGATGCTCCAGCACAAGTTCTTTGTCGAATGGTCAGATGGGAAAACTGTGAGTCTATATTCCATAACTCACATACACAAGTTAACCATACCGCCTCAAAACGCAGGATATCATCACATCTACCCTCGAGGCATACGGCGAACGTGGCGGATATAGCGCCATGGCTCGTACGGTGGGTGTACCGTGTGGTATTGCGGTACAGCTTATACTCGACGGCGAGCCCGCTCTGTCGAAGCCTGGTGTACATGCGCCTTATACCAAGGAGATCTGTGACCCGTTGAGGGAGAAGCTCGAGGCGGAGGGGATTGGAATGGTTGAGAGGGTGCTATAGTTGAATTACAAATGCAAAGAATGTATGATTGAATACCACAATTTAGAGGCAAGCAATGAATATAGCTCGTATGACTCAGCGTGGCGTGTGTTTCAGCAGAACTTTGCTTTGGTCGTTGGACATCATGCCAGGTTGATGCAGAGTGTGCTCGTCGGTGGTTCTGATGAAGATTTTTTAGTGATCCAAGCTGTGTTTTTAGCAAGCCAAGTTTAAGCTCGGATGATGGGTATATGCGTGGCCGGCCTATTCACGTTGCGTTCCTGGCTGTAGCAACTTCGCCGAGCCTACCTAGTATAAAAGCGACAAATCGCTTTTCTGTGAGGTAATTTGTGATCTACAAAGGCATGGCTGAAGGCCAACTAATGGCTTAATGCAAGACGCAACTGTCAGAAAGTAAGTTATATCTAGATGGGGTTAGTGTGCAGACTCAATAAGCTGCGGCGCCGACTCATTGGTTAAGCCCTTATAGCTCAGTGGTAGA
Organism: Ceratobasidium sp. 428; assembly: GCA_019623705.1. Taxonomy (NCBI): domain Eukaryota; kingdom Fungi; phylum Basidiomycota; class Agaricomycetes; order Cantharellales; family Ceratobasidiaceae; genus Ceratobasidium; species Ceratobasidium sp. 428. The sequence continues at coordinate 5,457 of WSTJ01000923.1, forward strand.
GCGCATCACTCGTACCGCGGTACGTTAATTTGCGTGATAATCTGCGTAATGATGAGGTCCATTGTTCGATCCAGTGTGGGGGCAATTATTTTACTTCCTAAAACGACTTGAGTTTTTGACGAGGAGCATGGAGAAGTAGTAGTAGTAAGCGATTATATCAGACCCGGTGTCATGAGACCGCCTGAGGCAGCGAATCGATTGATGAGTAGGACAGGCCAAGGTGCGAGTATGCCGAATGTACATGGAGCAGAAGGTCAGGGCGATTATGGTAAGGAATGCGATTAAGGAAGAGGACAAAGATGCTCCAAGGCAGGAGGACGAGAAGATGGAGGTTGAGGAGGATGTCGCTAACGAGGACGGCGACGCAGGGAGAGTAGCTTATGAGTAAAGAAGGCAAGGGAGTTATTGGCGAGGAGGAAGAGGAGCTCGCCCGGAAAAAATTATTCTGCCGGGCACCACTGAGTCTACTGCTCCTGTTGATACTGAGTCGGAAGCTGGGTCGGATGACGACGCTAGCAAGCGAAGCGTCCAGGTCGCTCGACTAAGCGATCGAAGGAAACGTACATACCGTTTTGCCTTTCGGTGAAATACATCCTCGATTTTTCCATGTTTCAACTAGGCCCTAGAGGTGCATTCAGTCTTGACCGCGGCGCCTAAAATGAAGGGAGCGCATGACGACCGATACGGCATGTCTCTTCATTTTCTCAACCAGTTCAGACGGTCATGTGCGACTTGGAAGCTTGAAAAAGACTCTAGCTTCTTGAACACGGCTGACGTCAAAAATCAGAACTGGGACCATCAAGTATCGCATTCGCTAGGCTCGAGGGTATCCACCACTGACTCATACACGGACACATCCAAGTACAGTATTATACATGTTATCAAATTGTGAGCCACTGTTTGGTGCTTCCTGTGAGCATACCTACTGCGCTTAGCTATGCATTGCTGAACGAGTAGCTTCGAACGATGACTTAGAAAGGCGCATATAGCCGAAAACGGCCGGGATCAGTGTGCCTTGGCGCTTTCGTTGCAAAAATGCTTATCTCAGCCGGTGCCCATCACAGCATGAGCGCTCACAGCATTGATCCACCCTCCTCTCTCCCAACCTAGCACTTTCCTCTCCTCCCTTTCTCTCAGACAGCTAGTACTACAAGCCCAACATGGAAGAAAACAGGGGGCGAGGCGCAAACATCGTTGTTTTCGGTAAGCAATCGGCCTTTCATGGTAGATAATAGGGCGCTAATTTGGTACGACAGAGGGCGGACTCGCTGGCGGACTGTCTTCCCTCATGATATTCAAGGAGCTTATAACCAGGGTCTATGCTGCAGGCGGGAGGCAGCAGGTCCACAAGCTATGCAAACTGATGGCAGGGACGGGCACGGGAGCGTGAGTGAGCGCGCCTGTTCCGGTGGTTAAGGGATACTGACCGTGGACTGATTCCGTCTTGCGCGGTACAGGCTGGTCGCGTGTATGCTAGTGCTGCTAGGATTGGATGTAGACCAGGCGATAGCGGCCTACTCGAAGCTCGTGGAGTCTGTGTTCTCAGAAACGAAGATAGTCAGCATGAGTGGATCTGGGACGTTCAAGGCGGGCAAGCTCGAGGAGGAGCTGAAGAACATGGTGCGGGAAGCGACAGGCGATGAGGATACGCTCATGATGAGGGCACAACACAACCAAGAAGACTGTAAAGTGTATGTCGCACCAGTGATCACTCTCAACGCACATAGCTGAGCTAAACTTGTACGTCGACAGTATGGTGTTTGCCATGTCGGAGCACAACATGAACGCTTCAACCCCTCGCATCTTCCGCTCCTACCAGGGTCCAAACAATCAAATGCCAAACTGCCCAATCTGGCAGGTTCTGCGAGCGACGATGGCCCACCCTGAACTGTTCAAGAGCTTCCAAGTCGGCGAGACATCCGCAATCCCAGAGCGGCTCGTAGGAGGCGACGTCGCATGCAGCAATCCAACTCTCCACGTCCTCGCAGAGTTCAGCGCGTTATACCCGGAGCTTCATGTCGCATCGATCGTATGCATAGGTGCTGGGCACGCACGAACGATTCAGATACCGAAGCCCAACCCGCTACACCGGCTCATGCCGATGAATGTGCTGATGGCGATGAAGGACATAGCGACAGACAGCGAGCGAGTGGCGCAGGAGATGGCAGCGCGGTTCCAGACTACGATGGACGTATACTTCCGGTTCAGTGTAGACCAAGGCATGCAGGACGCGCGAATGAGTCACTGGCAGAGAAAGAGCGAAGTCGCGGCGCACACTAGATCATATCTGCAAAAAGCGGAGGTCAATGGGCAGATCGACAAGGCGGCACAGTCGGTTGCGGCTAGCAAGGGGGTTCTGATGGGAGTGAATATCAGTAAGTTGGCCCTCGTCGGATTGCATGACGTTTCTGAGACATGAGCATAGGTGGGATGGTGCAACAGCCGGCGGTGCAACAGACTACAAGCGTAAAGCGCTGTCCGGCACCCTCATCCGCATTTACCGGTTGCGAGCACCACATCTCACAGGTCGTGAACTGTCTGCTGAGTCGCAATAACGAGCGTCGGGTGTGCGTGATACATGGACTCGGCGGCAGCGGAAAGACACAGGTCGCGCTCAAGTCTGTCGAGCGGACACGAGACAAGTGGGCGGATATAGTCTATGTCGACGCGACTACTCGAGAGTCAGCTATTGCTACGCTCAAGGGATTCGCTCAGGCGAGGAAGATAGGAGAGACGCACGAGGACGCGCTGCGATGGCTGGAGTCCACTTCGCAGTCGTGGCTCCTGGTGATCGACAACGCCGACGACCCAGACCTAAAGCTTCACGACTTCATCCCGGGAGCGTCATACGGGAGCGTGCTGGTTACTACTCGCCTGCGGAGTTTGGCGTTGCTTGGACAAGGACCTGGCTCGGACTGTGGTGTCGGGCAGATGAAGTCCGAGGACGCGATCGAGCTACTGTTGACGAAGGCACGGATGAAAGACCAGCTGCTATCACGCGAAGATAGGGAGTCTGCGGCAAAGCTGGTCGAGGTAAGTCGTGGCGATCTTGGTGATCAAATAGGTCAAACCTCACGTGACTTCTGGTTTTAGGACCTAGGATTTCTGGCCCTCGCGATCGTTCACGCCGGCGCATACATCTTCTGCTCCAAGACTAGCATCGCAAAGTACAGAAAGCAGTGTCTAGACAATACGCGAACGTCGCTGGAGCGGTACAGCAAGCTGGCAGGAAATGCCGAGGAGTATGAAAAGACCGTGTACACGACCTGGGTGATGAGCTACGAGAGACTCAGGCAGCATACACAACGGACTCTAGGACTAATGGCGAACCTGCATCACGAAGGGATCACCGAGGAGATTTTCAAGCGAGCGGCGAGCAACATAGACCGGACTTCGATAATTCCCCCAAACGACGACGAGCTTGCTACACGACAATATGTACGAGACTGTTTGGCGCCATTTCTTGACGCAGACGGAGACTGGGACTCGAACGCGTTCTCGACAGTCATGGACGAGCTAGTGCTGTACTCGCTGATAGACTACGACCGAGTCAACGAGGCTTTCGCTCTACATGTGCTTGTCCAGGACTGGTCCTGCACTATGATACCTCACTCGAAGACGACAGCGCTGATGCACACCTCACATCTCTTGGCCCTGTCGATTGATCGGTCTGATACACTGGAAATGCATACATATCGTAGGGGGCTGCTGGTGCATGTGAGCAAACTGCTGACTAAGCTTCGTCCGAGCAACATAAACGATGCTGAGTACTTCGCCATGGTATACCGCGACAATGGACGATGGAAAGAGGAGGAGGTGCTAGAAGTGCGGGTGGCGGATGCAAGCAAGCAAACACTCGGCGAGCTGCATCGCGACACACTCGCTGCTATGCAATGCCTTGGATCCACATACCGGAGGCAAGGTCGGTGGGACGAGGCGGAAGCGCTAGAGGTGCGGGTACTAGAGGCAAACAAGCAAACACTCGGCGAGCTGCATCCCGACACACTCATAAGTATGATCAGCCTTGCAAACACATACTCAAAACAGGGCCGGTGGGACGAGGCGGAAGCGCTACAGGTGCGGGCATTGGATACAAAAAAGCAAACACTTGGCGGCCTGCATCCCGACACACTCATATGTATGGGCAACCTTGCAGTGATATACGGGAACCAGGGTCGGTGTGACGAGGCGGAAGTGTTAGAGGTGCGGGTGCTGGATGCGAGGAGGCAATCACTTGGCGAGCTACATCCCGACACACTTCAAAGTATGGTTAATCTTGCATGTACATACTCGGAGCGAGGTCGGCGGGACGAGGCGGAAGCGCTAGAGGTGCTGGTACTGAATGCGAGGAGGCAATCACTTGGCGAGCTGCACCCCAGCACACTTAAGACTATGGCCAACCTTGCATGCACATACTCGGAGCAGGATCGGTGGGACGAAGCGGAAGCGCTAGGGGTACAGGTGTTGGATGCCAGGAAGCAGACGCTTGGCGAGCTGCATCCCGACACACTCACAAGCATGTACAATCTTGCATCGACGTATCAGAGTCAAGGTCGATGGGAAGCGGCAAAAACACTCCAGGTCCAGACGGTCGCTGCCTACAAGCAGGTTTTCGGCGAACAACATTGGGAAACACTAGCGGCCATGGAGCTTCTTGCCAGCATTCGCGAATCGCAATAACCACGACGCGTACACAAGCCGAGTAGCTGGCTGAGGTGGAAATAGAGAGCACGCGAAGCACAGCGATCTAAACGCTTGATTCTTGGATGGACCAAGTTGACCTCGCTTCTGTTGCTATCCGTCATTTGGACTGTTCTTGGCTTTACACGCTTTGGTTCTGTACAGACAGATGTACTGGTGTCGAGTAAGTTCTCTTATGTACTATGTATGTATGCGGAACTAGTTGGGTTATCATTGTACTATCATCTCACAAACCGCCGACTTGACTTTGGGTATACATTGTTTCTTGATTGCAGTAGCAAGCCGCTATGGAGGAGCCGGCGCAACCAAACAATGAGACCTAAAAAACAGATCAGCCAGGCAAGTCAAGGAAGCGTGGCCCAATCATCAGTTGCATGAGCGAAAGTTTCTGGGCTGGTAGTGGCAGAGTTTGGCCGTCTGGGTCTAGTGCGTACGATGGGCTAAGCAAGCCGGGTGATAACTCATAAAGAGAAAAGCACCGCTTATATGCCTGATAATGCGGTAGAACTGTGCCAAGCTCCTGCTAGCACATGATGAATATATGCGCGAGCGAAATCGTCAAATGCACTCGATCACGTACAGGTAGGTCATCTTATTATATAACTCAGCTCGTCTTCCTCGTCGCCCTTCAACATTAGCTTTCGCCTTGATCAACTGATCGTCCCCACCAAACGATAACATGTAACTTGAACGAGTCAAACGTGTGAACTTGATGCGTGAGGTTGTGAGCGTTACGAGCACGCGACTGCCATGAACTGGATGCGATGGCCGAAAGGAGAAATCCACCCAGAACAGTATGCATATACACGAGCTGGATGCAGACGGAGACATACGCGATACAACCCCTATCCGGCGGCTCCCCCCACCAAACTTCTACCAGGACGAGTCTGCCACACAAGCCAAGATACTCAGTGACGCAACCTGGGCGGGAAGCTTGTCAAATTAGGTACGGTGATTTCAAAGGAAGCGAAGGAGACGGAGGGAGGAGGGCGTAGCCGAAGACTGAGGGTTGTCTGGGGAGCTGGTCTTTGGAGTAGGTGTGGAGCTGAGTGGGGTAGTGTGTAGGAAATACGCGATGACCTAGTATATTGCGTTGAACATGTTCGGGACTTCGTTGGTTGCCAAGAAAGCCCCATATTCTGTGCTACGCCAGTAGCATAAGTCGTAAATAGCGTCGCTGTACGACCCAGCTAAAGAAATTGAGGTAGGTTAGTTCATTTCAACCATCTAACGAACTGCGTCGTACCGACCAGTCTGTTTGCTGCCCTCAAATAGCTGACACCGAGGTATTTAATTCAGGATCATACATTTGAATCTAAAGTCAAGCGTAGAGGAGAAAACACAAGCAGTTCGTGTTGATATCGACTCAGTGAATATTCTCACCTCTTTTAAGCATTAGGACAGCTTTCTGGCGAGTCTTGGGAAGAACTAGGGCTAAAGGAGGTTGGATGTATGCTACATATAGGCGAGCAAAACCGAGTGGTGGGCATGCTACGCTCTGAGATCGAGTTACACCTTTGTCTGAACGACAGATACTCACGAATGAGTTGATTCATGACGAGGGGTCAGATGATCCACATGCCATTACGGGCACTGAAGGTTAGGAAGAAAGAGTGTTATGCTAACGCGCAGCCCGGACCAAAACGGTCGTCCAGACTCTAGCCACGTTGGACGCTACCACTACCAACTCAAATGGGGGCGCGACTGCCACTTACGAGGTATACTTCTTTCGTTTAAGCTCCATAGCAAAATGACATAACACTTGCACACCAGAGTATATATTCACCGATGATAGGCTCGTGAATTTACCCAAGCTTTCCTTGTGACACTTCAGAGCGCGGGTAGGCAAAAGTAGGAGCCTTAATGATATGAGCACATAGAATTCTGTCACCAAACGCGTCCTATCCTGTGTGGCACTTTTCTTCGCCTCGGAGAAATAATCCTATTTTGCGAGAACGATACCCATATAAGATTTGCATTCCTGTGCATGTGAATCCGGGGTCGTCAAACACCAGTGACTATTAAGCAGGACCAGGTCGAATCAAACAGGAGTAAGCTGAATGAAGCGAACAGGAATGTTGAAAAGAGCACTCACGCTGTTTGACAATTCGGGCTGCAATATAGGACTGTGTTGCATCCGCCGCATATATATCGAATTTTGAGGGTGGCTTCCCAGGTAATGATCTGATGACATCGGGGATATGCGCAGTGTAGCGACCCGTCGAAGAGTTTAGCCTTCAGCGGACTTCCAAATGCGGTCCAAGCCGACTTCATTTTTTCAACCAGCCCTACCGTTTCGTGCCTACTACGACCGGTACCCTCACATCCAGTGGCCTGCTCAAGCTGCATAGCAACTTTCAGTAGCTCGGGTCTGGCTTGGTCCAGTAAGAGTTCTGGAGCTGCGATTATAGCTGTGTTAATACCATCCCGGAGCTCGGTGATCTGATTGAGGAGATCGTTCATTGCCAGTGTGTTGCGACCTATGCTGGCTGCATAAATTAGTGATATTACTTAAAACGTTACAAACCATTCTTACCTTCATCCAAACCTAGCAATAACGCCCGTCCAGCTAGACTAAATAAATCGGTCTTGGCGAGGAGCTGAGCAAACCGGTATGTCTGCTCTTCTGTTTGAACACATTCCCTGTGAATAAATCTACAAGAATAACCAGATCACCGAAACCCAAATATGATAACCCAAAAATCTACCTACTTAACGTAGTCGAAGTTGATAGTGGCAAAGCTCCTGACTTCACAACGCTCGATCGGCTTCACTCGACCCTTGTGTTCGAAGACAGTCCACAGAAGCTGAAGAGATATGTAGGTGACATCCATCATCACTTCTATGTCATCCATCACACAGTATGTTGCTAAATTCTGTACGAATCTTGATAAGCTTGCCAGGAAGGAAGCGGGAATATTTTTTGTCCCCAACTTATCCTGCTGTAGCGTAACTAACAAGTCTGAAAATGCGTTTGACACGATGCGAACGTCTGCATGGCCCAGATAGCCGAGAGTTCCGTTGCGCCATGCCACGTTTTCTTCAACCAAATGTGTGCCTACGACTTGGATAAGCTGTCGGTCACGATAAGACCCTGTAAGATACAGTCGAAACGCTACGTCTTGAAGATGCAGGCGATCTTGATAGCAGATGTCTCTAGAGCATATGAAAACGATTCATAGTCAGAAACGACAACACACCAAGCATAAGTACCCCCGCACTCACGGGTTTTCATCGCCAATAATTCGTACAAGCTGGGAGCAAACAAGTAGAAACAGCGAGCATCCAGGAAAACAACCACGCTTGCAGAGCATGAAAAAAGTCTGCCGGTCTTCGCGGAGGGTGGCAAGAACGAGTGAGAAATTATCAGGCTGTTCATGGCCAAAGAATTTGACCACATCCCATATCTTGTAAGCAAGAGCTGAAAGTGAGGCTGGGTTTTCTGTTTCCCGTCCCACTAGTTCTGTAGTATAGACTGCCATAGATCGCAATGTATCCACCCAGCTAGCATCTCGAGGTAGAGTGGCTAAAAACTCTCTTACCGTGCCGGAGACCTCAAGCATGGCGAGGCAAGTGATGTATAAAAGGTGTTGAACGCATAGATAACCGTAATAGTTTTCAAATATCTAGATTAGAGTAAGAATGGATCAGTGGTCATGGAAGGGCCGTTCAGAAAGTAGAATAAGTGGATTACGACAAGCTAACCTTTCGTGGGTTGGCATTCTTGTACCTCCTTAGTACTTCGATCGCATCGCCAAGATTTACAAACCCGATTTCGCCAGTTCTCGGATTTGATTTGAATAGCATACTCTCTAGACGGGCTAAGGAAGGTAGGTTATACGTCCGATAGAGGTTCCTGCTACTTTCTGAAACATCTCGGACGCGGGGACCGTTAAAGTCATGAGAGTGTTGGTCAATGCCTGGCCCCCACAGGATGTTTCGTTGGGAATTCATAGAGGTATACGCTTCTTTCACAGACAAGGTCTAAAACCTCCTAGAAAAAATCGCGCAAACAGTATAGTAGAGGAGTGGCGGAGTGGTTGTGGCGGTTGATGGGTCAAGATAAACTGATGACACACAGATCGGATCAGCCTGCACAGCCACAGCTAATACCTTCTTGGGTGGCTAATGTGAGCGACCACAACGATGATTGACGTCCGGCACCACGCTGTGAGTTCCGCATCCGCAATCGCTCATCGATGTGTGCCGACTATGTACACAGCATGGCAATTATTACTTCGTCGATTGGAGCTCCCCAAACAGCGGAGACAGTGTCCGTGTGACGATACTAGGTCTACTACATACAAATGAAAAGGACGCCTCCGATGTTCAGTGGACCGAAGGCACGTGTCCGTAGTTGGACCCATAATTACGACCATGCTCTCAACATCCTACACCTGCCATCGCTGTTCGTCACTTCCGTACCTCTCGGATTGAATGCGTCTGCAAGTAAACGCGTAGACATCTCTTCGTCAAACATCAATTATACACGAGCTTTGGACCAGACCAGCTGCATTCTTATCCAGCACTTAGTGGGACGATCTCATATGGCAAAAGAAACTCAGGGGCCTAGGTTTAGTGAATACTCCCAAAGCAAATTTGAACCGCCCATACCCGATGTCTCAGACCAAGAAATTCGAGCTTTCTATGATACGCATGGGATGCATTCGTTGACCAGCTTGGAAGCCTCTTTACGAAAATTAGACCCCAGAAGCCTTGCTCCAGGATCTATAAACATGGGAGATATCAAACTAGCGATCGACAGCTATATGGCAGTAAATGGAGATTGTCGGGTGAGTACCATACGTCATGCCTAACGATATCTCAATCCTTCCCGCAATGCAGCTAACGCGTTGGTCATGTACAGATTTTCAAATACTACTATGGCTTTGTCTGTGTCCGGCATCTCTTGCATCACTTGTGTCTCATTTTTCTCGAACGAAGATTTGCGTTGAGTCGGCTTGGTGAAAGTATACCTAGATACGCGAGTTGGACCGTTGTATCTCGGACCGTTGCTGCCCGAGCGTTGGACCTCTCGGCCGCTATGATGATCAACCCAACCTTGCACGACGAGCTTGGAAAATTATTTGTTGGAAGCCCGTATTTTGAGACGGACGCCCTCGGGAAGGCACACTTCTCGTCGATTGTCCACTTGCTATGGAACGACCGAGACTCATTCTTGACCTTATGCTCGCTAAATTTACTCCCGGGATGTGGACTGTTTCTTGCTATTGCTTTTAGAGCAACCTTCTTTGACGTTGACGAAGTAGCGTGAGTGAAACCTCTACGGTTGTTCGCACACCACCGATCTAATATCTTCGTACCGAGCAGCCTTAAGCAAAATGCTCCACGTCTACGAGACCTAATGTTCAGAGTCTACCTGGTCGGCTCGGATCGGGATCGGCACATCTTGAGGGGTTCGTGCAAACATGTTCTAGAGTTCGCTATACCGAGAAACAATTCAGGACGAGACTTTATAAGCCAAGAAGACAGTCTCGCAATTGCGCGAGCCTACTCTGGGCTGTTATCACTATGGCAGCGAACTGAACCAATTGGGGATAGGGTACCCACTGGTATAACGCTGATGCTATCGGGATATGTGCTATGCGTATCGGTGATGCACCACAGGATCGAAGCTCGAGCCAAATTGGATGTTGTGGATACTAGTATGCAGCTCTTTTGGTTTATATTGGAACATAAGGGCTGCGTTCCCCTAGAACCACACCTGGGCTTCATGTACTATGGTCTCAACCTGCTTTACTGTCTTGAGTGCGTCTACCATCATACCCGTTCAACATTATGCGTGGCTAACTACGGCGGGTTAGGATTATGGAAGATCTTTACAAACTAACAGCGGCGGACAGGCTCATCCGCTCCCGAATTATCGCAAAGGGAGAGCTTGTTAGCCTGATGGGGCGTATCTTGTTGCTGATACTAAGCCACGGTAAGTCAGTCTTACTATGATTAAACGGTGCAATGACATTCGGACCGTACAAGAGAGCTTGTTCCAGGAAGCGGAATATCTTGAAATCATATTCAAACGCCTGTCTGCGCTACGCGAAATCATCGATGATTCTGTAGCCACTGCGCCTCGACTGTTTCGAGACTCGAAGATCGAATGGGCCAAAGTTACGAAGCGACTCGCTGCGGAACGACACATGTCGCCGACTAACAGGCAGAGCCGGCAACTTGCGGCACGATACATAGTAACAGATCAGATGCGGACAGCTTGGGCGGATTTTGGCGCATCCTTGGTAGTCAAACGCAAGGAGTCTCAGAAATGTGCGTATCCGCGATGCTATCGAATAGTTCTGCTGGAAAACCCGATGGGCCATTGCTACGTGTGCAGCCGGTGTGAATCAGTTGCTTATTGTGATCGTCGCTGTCAACAGGCGTAAGTACATCCCTAA
>WSTJ01000924.1:0-16567 GCA_019623705.1 Ceratobasidium sp. 428
CTTCAATACTACGCATACAGTCCGCGGAGCGTCTGGCCAGGTTTTGAAGACGCCAATCCGAGGTACGTTTTCCCATGTTCTATGTTCATGATGACGCATCCTCAGACCACGAAGGCGGTGTTGCATTTTCGTCTCCGGAAAGCTGGACATGCTCAAGGCATTCTCTTCGCCAATGTCCATAACCGCCAGGAAACCAACCACCGTGCTTTCCCAGTTGCCGTCCAGAATTTGCAGCCTACTTTGTGCATGTATCCAAAGCGCGGCAATTGTCTCGCGATCGTAGTCAGCCGAGCTGGATAGAAGGAGCTGGTAGCGTGTCAAATTAGAAATGTCGAGTGTCGATGAGCAGTCCCAGATAAACATCTGACGGTATACCCCAGACATGAGCTTGCTCATATTCCACGACTCGACGCAAAGAGTCGGACCCGGCTCTTCGTATGCGTGTTTATCCCCCCCAGTAGGATCAACCCATGCAACTCGTTCGTTAAATCTGGTGTTACCCTCTATCTGAAGGTCGTGGGTGTTCGATTGGCTTGTAAATCGTGAAACATAGGCGCGGGGCACTAGTCCAATCAGGAGCCCCATAGTAGGTATTTCGTTGCAAAGACGCCGTAAAAGGTTTTCGTCTGGAAGATCCTCCTTGAATACAAGACTCATATACAATACGGCTTGTGAAGGCGTTCGTTTCTTCAATAGGGGTTGTGTGACCAGGAGCAGGTTGACAATACCCAGAGAGCGGGCTAACATTGAGGTATCGATAATATCAAACGAGAGAGGCGCCTTAGGTTCTGAAGTCGCATGCTCGGTCAGATCAATAGGAGCTGCTCGCCAAGGTGCGATGAATATTTCGGTTCTGGGCTCGCCAGACCTGGCATACAGATTCAACGCCTTGCACAGTGCCAATGCATCGCCAACGAAAAACCGGAGCGTCAGAGCGTTCGCCTTTCTAGAAGTCTGAAGGGCTAAGCAGGCTGCTTTGAACTGCTGTTTAGCCTTTGCCATAGCTGAGGTTACATTTGAACCGACGGGGTCGAATTCGATAGGGACAAAAGCTGGAGCGAAGTGGAAACCTTGGGGAAACGTGATGTTCGGTACCCCGATGAAGGTTTCGCCATAGGCCTGAGAGTAACAGAACGTCGCGTTGAGGAGTGCCGTTTTGTTGATATCCTTGTTGGTTGTGGCAGTCGTTCCATTCTGCCAATATTGACCATACTGCTCGGATACCGGCTGTAAAGCCTCGTTCCAGACAACTGAAGCAGAGCGACTTGCACCGATGTTCTGGCGAGAGTTCAGAAGCTCCTTGGCCAAATTAGACAGAGCGCCTTGTTCTTTTATGAGCTTGGCTAGGCGGATAGACGAGATATTCTGGAATTCCGCGTACGAGGTCCAGTAGCGGCGAATATCGGACAATGAGCTCCCATCAACAAATTTGAGGAATTGACCATATCTCGAGTCGTTCCATGTCTTGGAGCTTTCAGATAGCTTGACTAGCTTGCGAGCATGGGTGGAGAGAACGCCAACAACGTGCTCGGAGAGTTTGAAATGGTAGAAGATGTCCCAGATTGTGCTCGCAGACAGATCATCGTCGAGTAGAGTAAAAAGTATCAGATTGCGGGCTAATTAGTAGAGTTGATCTTCGAATAACATTTTTACTGGTATAGATAAGACGAACCTAATACAGCCGGCTCGAGATCGCAGCAGGTGATGTCAAGCTTCCTTGGAACTGAATGCTATGAATATTGGCTACTATAACGCGGTGCAATGAGGTTTACTAACCAGGAGGAGCAGTGACGTCGGTCGAGAGGGTGTACAGAATATGACCGGGGTCGCCGCATCCCAGCAGTAGGATATCGGCAGACTGCTCAGGAGAGAGGTCCTGAGTTAAACTAGTAGCGGGTGAGGCGCAGACTGGGTAAAAGGTTGGTATAGAGGGCCAGGTTAAGGGATGCGACATCTTTGAATACGTTCAACCGATCCGTAGATGTTTGGATGACGCGTGGGTCGCGATTTGTTAATCTGGTGCAGTGGCGTACAGTGGTGGCGAGAGTTGTATAAGTTCTTGCGTGTTTTTGTTGAAGTGAAATATTTGACGCTTAATGGACTTGGATGAGTTGCGTTAACGGAGGAGTAAGTGGAAGAGCGGTCTGAGCTATCGATGGTCAACAACGAAGAAAGACCATCGCCACTTCAATTGTCACGTGGTATTACCATACATTTCAAATTTGTAGCCACTGCATTTAGCTTTGATTGGATGTTGACGCTTATGAGTACTAGGCTCGTTTAGGAGGGATAGCTCCTTCTAATATTAACCTATTTTCACACGTTTTACTAGGTTATGATGCCTAAAATCATAGTTGGGCTGCCACGCGCGCATTGATCATCAGACGCGCTGAGTTTGTGCTTCCCCCGTCTCCTGGAAGTCATATGGATTCCTGACTATTAGCGCCGTTCATCATGTCTTGCATTTTTTCTTACTACTCATTTGTTGTATTTCAAACATCGTGGGGTCACACATGTCGCAATAGGGTAGACAAAATGCATTATCAATTACTCCTGATATATCCCAATCAAAGCTCGACATCTTGCTTGACTTCAAATATTTTCTAGTGCTCGCACATGTTAAAAGCTACATTGAAGAATCTGGAGTCATTTTTTGCGACAAATGCTTTCCTCTCGTCCATCAGCTTTAACCTATACCCTTTTGCCTCCTCCAACGTCATCGTTCCTTCTGCAAACAAGTTTACACGATCAATAATCTCAGGCGCCAGCTTATCGAACGCCGCTTTCAGGGCCGTATTTGACGATATAGCTGTTGCTCGCCAGTCTTGTTGCTGGGGTGGCACCCTAGTCGTCGACGGTCGATGAATTGCGGGGTCGACCAAGAACAGCGCGACTATCTTGCGGTGTCCCGGCTTTGTTTTATCCTCGAGCTCGAACGGCGAGACTTTATGCTGGTAGACGTTCGGGAATGCGATGGTTCTGTCCTGGCATGTCACGACAGCACCAAGCTCATTTACGCATGGGTCGTCCCTGTGAATAAACTACCGTAAATACAGATGGCTATATGCATCACAGAAATCCTTGCACGAACCGAGATATCCCCCAAGTCAGCCGACACCCACGTTCGTCATCTTGCTCGTAATCATTAGGGATACAAGCAGCTGTTCGGAAGGCTAGTCGACTTTCGGTGATGTTCTCCTCCGAGTAGTAGTAGATCCCGGACGCTGCGATTGCCTCATTCGACATCCCTTCGATGTGCCATGATCCACCTGAGTACTCCGGCTTTTCAGGGGTCTAATACGCTTTGTCAGATCATGTCTCCGAAAGATGATTTCACTTACCAGGTGAATATTTGCCAGCTTGACGATTACCTGAATGGTCTTGCCAGCAAGGGAGTACCAGATGTCACGTTTCTCCAAAGTACCTGAGACGTATCCCTCGGGAGAGAGGTTGGGCAGCACAATTGGCTGATTTGCAGCCCATTCTTCATACAATTTATTCCACTCCTGTGATTCATCGTCGTTGAAATCCACCCTGAATTCTGGCTCGGGTGTGTTACGCTGATTGTAGTCGTAAGAGTTATTGGTCCGGGCGGGAACGGCCTGGTTCGATGGAATCAAGTCGGTGAGCACCCGCTCAAAGAGCGGTATAAACGCCCCAATCAGCCCTTCGATAGCTTTATGTAGCTCGGTGTGCTGGTCTGGGTTCAGGTTGTTGATGTAGCTAGCGCTCTTGACTGACTTGCCGTCTTCCGAAACGACGAAATCTGTTGGCAGCCACTGAAACTTTTGCGACTCATGATAATTGTATTCCGCAGTCCAACGGAAGATTGACCTAGGCTCGATAAGCGGCGGCGGCGGGATAGCCTCCAGCTTCGTGGCATCGTGGTCGGTGCATCCTTCCGGATACGCCAGCGTGCGACCATACACGATCGGATACAACGATGGGTGAACCAGGTCCAGCACTATATTGTTCGAGCGCGGATGCCAGTCCTTCTTCGAGTTGGGCACGTTTTCCAAATCTGCCACTCCCTCGACGAGTTTAGCTTTAAGTGTAGAAGAAACGAGCTTGTCGGACTGCCAAATGCAATCGTAACACGAGACCTGCGCCTCTCACGTTAACCAAACAAACAGCTGTCCACAGCTACAATAAGCCTTCTTACCTCGGCACCAGTCTCCTCGTTGCGGAGCTTGGCATAGCCACTGAGCTCATTGAGAACGTAGTCAATATGAGACTCTTTCATTTGTCGAGCCTGTCCAAGTGCTTCGGCACGCCACTTCTTTAGGATATCTTGATCGCAGAATTTCGTCCACCAAGAGGGTTTCGAGCGGATATTCGCAGATAGTGCGGTCATTTCGAGCTCTACCAACTTCAAGCCAGAGTAGTTGAGATTAATAAAACACGATGTTAGGCATACACACGTACAGGCTTAGCCAAGTTCACATAACTGTTGTCTTTGTAGAAGCGCGTCTCGAGAGCGGAAAAGGCGTTTGGTAGAGGATCCATCTCGCCTCAGGATGGTCTTGGTATGGTTTTGGTGATTAGGGGCGGGGATAAGACGAAAACCCGTTGATGACGTACTCGTTATCTAACGCGCGTAGATTGTGCTTGTTTGTCTGTCGTACAAAGAGTGATATGCAGGCCGTGTCCCAACACATACGAAGCTGAACTGAATCTGCTCAGACCTTCAGAATATTGGTGCTCTAGATATACACTATAATGGACCATTGAACTGAATCATCTTCGTAACTAACTTTTTCAAGTTTTCAACTAGCTCATCGTTAGACAAGCCAGATCTATCTGAACCACGGGTTTTCGCCTTCCTTGATTAATTGATTGCTCTTATAATTATTCTCTGCTCATCTACATCGTGGAACTTCTCATCCTGCCCAAAACTTATTCCCCAAGGGCCCAGGTCCTCAATTTCAGCGGGTTGTAATAAACAAAACACAATATGCCCAGAATTCACCAGAAATGTTTTGCGTCACATCCAGTACCCCGAGTATCAAGACCTCCAGAATACCATAAATTGAAAGGCTATGTATGATATATTCGCTTGACAAGTGGTTCTAGCTATGCCACGCGCAAACATATCTTGCAGGCCGAACGAGTCTACAAGATGGAAGAAAGTTACACAATGCGCCATGGTCACAAGTTAAGGACCCTATTAAAATCTTATTCTACAGTCAATGCAGGGGCTTCCATATGCGATGCACCAATATTTGACGGTTGAGAAGGCATAGGGGCCGTTGAAATGGAAGGAATCATCAGCTCTACAATGTGGGTCTCCTTCACCTTTTGCGCATCAGAGCCGAAGTAGCCCTACGTTATGACCCATGATGAGTATAGCAGAGTTTTAGTTGAGACATATAACACTTACGAGTCACACTTGTCGTTAGCACTTGTGCAGAGGTTGCAATACTGAGTGTAGGCTGTGCTGATTCTGGGTTTCGCAGAACATCCATGACTTCATTAATGGCTAACTTAGTGCCATCAGTTTTTTCTCGTGGCTCTTCTGTATCATTAAATTCATCAAACTAAATCGTGTTAGCTATCCTGACAATATTTTTAGTTATTTTAAATCTCACTGTGAACCTAAAGCTCTTGACCCCTCAACCCGCCTGTTGACATCGCTCCTCCAGAACCGCCTCTAAGTCAAACAACCACGCTGCAACGCTCCCCGTTCAGTTTCTCTAACGTTACGAGCTAAACATCCAGCACTTTAATCATCATAGAATAGCCTTTCCCCATCTATCTTCAAGCTCACGCGTTTACCAAAGAATACATTCAGCAACAGATTATTGAGAGCGGGATTACAGGGTTAACTCTAACGTGACTCGAAGCCATTTATAGGTCGGGCTACCCTGAGTCAATGGCCAGCAGACTTCTCCGTTCATTCAATTTCAATCCAGTACCCCACATGCCACCTGTATCTTAGTGCTCACATAGATCAAACACCACCTCAAAGAACCTCTGGTCGTTGTGTGCAACAAATGCTTTCCGCTCGTCCATCAGCTCTAGCCTATAGCTCTTCGCCTCCTTCAGCGTCATTGTCCCTCCTGCCAACAAGTTTATCCAGTCCATAATCTCGGGTGCTAGCGCCCTCCTGAGAGTTTTGTTCGACAATAGGGCCGCTGATCGCCACTCTTGTTGTTGAGATGGCACTCGCGTTGTTGACGGTCGAGGGATCGCAGGGTCAACCAGGAACAATGCAATTATCTTGCGATGCCCAGGCTTAGACTTGTCCTTCAGCTCGAACGACGAGACTTTGTGCTGGTAGATGTTTGGAAACGCTATAGCCCTATCCTGGCAGGTTATGACGGCGCCAAGCTCGTTTACACATGGGTCGTCCCTAGCAATGAGCTACCATAAATACAGGTGACTATATGCGCCAAAGAATACCGATACGAACCGAGACATCCCCCAAGTCAGTCGACATCCGCGTTTATCGTGCCGCTCGTAGTTGCCAGGGATCGAAGCGGCCGTTCGAAATGCCAGTCGGCTTTCGGTGATGTTCTCCTCTGCGTAGTAGTAGATCCCAGACGCTGCAATCGCCTCGTTCGCCATCCCCTCGATGTGCCATGACCCGCCTGCGTACTCTGGCTTCTCAGGTGTCTAACGTGCTTCATTAGTTTTCACCTCCCAGGATGAACAGTCCCACTCACCAAGTGAATGTTTGCTAGCTTGACAATCACCTGGATGGTCTTGCCAGCGAGAGAGTACCAGGTACTACGCTTTTCCAGGCTGCCCAAGACATACCCCTCGGGAGGGACCTCGGGTAGGTTGATTGGCCTACCGCTACCCCATTCGTCATACAGTCTTCCGTACTCACTTCCTACCTCGTCTTCTTCCTCGTCTTCCTCTCCGTCTGTTCCTCCGTCCTCTCCTCCGCCCTCCTTTCCGCCTTTCAGAACTTCCTGCCAGTTTGGTTCAGGCTGGTAGCCTTCTAAGTTGTAAGAGTAGGAGTTGTTGACCCGGGCAGGAACAGCCTTGTTCGACGGGATCGAGTCGGTTAGCACCCGCTCGAACAGCGGTATGTACGCTCCAATAAGCTCCTCGATAGCTGCGTGTAGCTCGGCGTGCTGATCTTGATGCAGGTTGTTGATATAGCTGGTGCTCTTGACCGACTTGCCGTCGTCCGATACGACAAAGTCTGTTGGTAGCCACTGGAACTTCTGCGATACGCAATAGTCTTCCGGCTCCGCAACGTAGTCGTCATCTTCATCGTCGCTGTCGTTGTCGCCGTCGCTGTAGCTGTCATCAGTATGCTCTTCTCGCTCCACCTTCCTGCATGCTTGCAAGATCGCTTACGAATGCTCTGACGTTGGCCGGTTCCCCACAGGCTTGAAGTCGGACGGTAGTGGTGAAGGGATTACCTCCAACTTCGTGCCGTCATGGTCAGTTGTCCCTTCAGGGTAGGCCAACGTACGGCCATACACGATTGGATACAGCGATGGATGGACCAGGTCGAGCATCATGTCGTTCGAGCGCGGATGCCAGTTCTTCTCCGAGTCGGGCACGTTTTCAAGCTTAGCTATCCTCGCGATGAGTCTAGCCTTGAGTGCGACGGGAACAAGCTTGTCGGACTGCCAGATGCGATCATAGCACGCAACCTACACCGTTCCCATCAGCCTAATCATACCAAGTTATAATCATTGTTTATACCTCAGCGCCAGTCGCTTCATCGCGCAGATTGGCATATCCGTCTAGCTCACTTAGTACATAATCAATATGAGACTCCTTCATGTGTTCGGCTTGCTTGAGCGCCTCGGCGCGCCACTTGGCTAGTATATCCTGGTCTCGAAACTTGGTGTACCAAGAGGGCTTCAGGCGAAGAGCGGCAGACAACCTAGTCATCTCGCGTTCTACAAGCTGGAAACGGCAATGGGAGTCTAGCTAGGGCATCAGTTTAGGGAAGTTGTAGACGTACAGGTTTGGCTGGAGTTGCTACATTATCTCCCTCGGACCAATGATCGTCGTTGTCGGTAAAGGCGTTCGGCAACGGCTTCATGTCCATTGTAGTAGAGAATGGCGTTCTGTGGTTGGGATTGACCAAAGGAATACGGCCAGTCCAACGTATTTAATGCTACTTCTACCATTTACGTGTGTTTGGCTGATAAGCTGTGGATCGCGGGCATTTTGACCGAGTAGCTCCCCCGCATGTAGAATCTGCTCTTAAATTTGACATTCAGGTTGAGCCTTAACTCGGCCTTGGCTCCTTTCCAGCTGAATATTAGAAACAGAGGATCATATTCTCTTGCTCATCTATGAACATCTAATAACGTACTGCTCATGAACAAATAAATTGTCTTTACATAGTCGAGGTGACTAGACTACTTGATAGAGCCCCTAAGAGTTGGACGGATTCGGAAACCCCGTGTGCTTGCTTGGCAGTGCTTATTCTGTTTACCATTTTAGACGCTGTGTACGCGGACATACCAGTATTGTAACGTATTGTGCAACCGTTTTTATGCCTTTTGGCACACGTCGAGGCCTAGCAGCTTTAGTGTATGCACGGGTTTCGGGAAAGACTCCAGGAAGTGGGATATGTGATCCAGGTGGTCCACTTCTGAATCACCGCTCGCCGAAAAGTCACAAAGGTGAGTCAAGTGGGCATTTTGGAACTCAGAACGCTCCAAGAACTACGTAGTATACCATTCGTAACACCGATAACTGAGGCGTGCAACTCGCTAACTAAAGATTGTCGGCTATGTCAGTCACTTACCAAACAGCTGGTGCTGTGGAGTGCCCGAATTAGCATTAGCGAGCTACATAAAGGCGAGAAAAAAGGATCATGAGATTCGCGCCAAATAGGCAGGCTAGTATCCTCCTGGAAAAAACACGGTTGTGGGTGTATGCGTATACAGTATGACCATAGTATTTTAGAAGCTCGCTGTGGTATTAGGACCTATAAACGATATGCTTTCTGTCTCAGATTCGAAGTCATTTGGTACTTACATGTCATAAACTAGTTCATAGATGAGGCGTTGACTACCCTGCTAGAGCGCATCCAGTCATTTGTTCTTGCCTTGTTCGACTCTAAGCTTGGTGTTGAGCCCCTATGATACCTGTATTCACATATCGTAGCATTTTACCGTATGAAAATCAACCGGGGCAATGGAAAACGGCGCTAACTTCAAAGGGGATCCGACATTCCCGGCGCTTACGGTACCCGGAAAACTCTAGATAAGATAAACCAGATCGGGCCGATAACACGCATAAACTGTCAAGAATATACCCATAATACAACATCTAACACAAAAAGAACAAACCCATCTAACACCCCAACGCTCTAAACCCCTCCACCGCCTGCTGACACTGCTCCTCCGGATCCGCCTCCAAATCAACAACAACGACCCCGTCCTCCCCGGTCGGATCCTCCAACGTCGCAAGCTGACTGTCCAACATGCTCGCTTTCATAAAATGGCCCTGCCTCCTTTGCATTCGATCCCATAGAACCTCTCTCGGACCTTTGATGAATACGAAATAAGTCTTGAGCGGCGGAGACGTATTCGCAACATATCGCTCGACGTTGGTCGTCTCCTCCTGCTCAGCCGAATGATCTTGCGGCGGATGCGCAACCGTCACAGCAGGGATCTCAGCAGGAGTAACCAGATCCACCGGTTTACCCCTCAACAAATCCCGATACGCTCGACGCAACGACGAACACGCCATCACCACCGTGCGCGTATTCTGATGTTGCGTGAGCTCTGTGCCGCGTTCGCGAATCCGTTTGAGCCATGGAGCCCGGTCTGCGTCCGTCAAGGGTTCGCCGCGGGACATTTTTGCGACGTTGGCGGCTGGGTGGAGGTCGTCGCCGTCTTCGAATGGGACGTCGAGTGCGCGGGAGATGTTTTGTGCTGTGGTGGATTTGCCGCAGCCGGATACGCCCTGGAAGGATGGGGTGATGAGTTATTTATAGAGAGGATCACACGACGAGCGAAATGAAGTATTGCCTAAAAGATATTGCCCCACCCAGCCTCACACTCCCCATCTCGACATCAAACACCATCTCAATCCCAAAAAACCACCAGCACACGACCTAATACCAAAACTCACCATCACGACAATCATCTTCGGACCCCCGCTAACACCAAGCACTGTATCCTCTCTACTCTCAGTCATGTCTTCTACAGCATCCTATCATTACTCTGACACCCTTCTCTCATCCATACGTACTCACCTACAGCCAGAGGGGGAGAAGTTGAGCGAGAGGGATCATAGTCGCTTTTATCCCGGTCCAGAATCACGTGACGGGTTTGCCTCATCCAATCGGCTTGCTTCCGAACTTACTCCCCAGCCGGACCGAGGTGCCAGATATAGCGTCAGAGCCGTCGCGCGGAATGAATAATTTGCGCAAATTTTCAAAGCGAAATTGCATTCAGATTTGCTCGTAGACACTTGTTGGTATTCGCATTTCAACCTTGTCTAACCAGAAAGCGTCGTTTCCAGCGAGAAAATCCATAAGCTGGGTAATTATCTCTAGCGACACTCTGCCCACTCAACACAGCCTTTCCCAACAAAACAACATCCTTTCACACACACAAAACCTCAGGCCGAATGCAAAAATATATTGACACAACACACCCAGCCTATAGCATACACCAACCATCTTATCAACCACACACACAGACTAACGAAATCAACGAAAACCACCAGTCCATTCAAATTGTGAGAATTGAAAACGAGACAAAAAAAAATGACAGACAAAAAATAGAATGGAAGGGGGCATATAGTCAACGAGCGTAAACTCGACAAAAAATGGAATAACACACACGAACGGATCGACCAATCTTTATCGTTCTCTTTCCTTCCTCTCTCCATTCTCCTTCTCCCTCCCTCTCCCCCTCTCCTCCCCACCTCACTCTCCCCTCCAATCTACGCCATCAACCCACCAACAACCCGCACACCCGCACACCGCTCACCCAACCCAGCAAAGAAACTCCACGCAACCTCCGCCCTTTTCAAAACCCCTTCAGCCTCTTTCACAGCCCGTCCAGTCTCCTCCCCAGCAGCTCTATACCGCTCCCTCACGTCCCACGCAGCGAGTCGTAACACCTTTCGGGTTTCCCGACCGACGCGCGTGGCGTGGTTATCGATGAATCCAACGGTGGGGGATTTAGGTGAAGACACTTGATGGGCGATGCGACGGCCGACTGTACGCGGGATGCTATACGGCAGATCGACGACGAGCCATGCAGCTCCGCCAACAACAGCCAAGACCAAAACAGGAGCAGCCCACGCGCGAACAGTCTTATTCCCCAACAAATCAATCGCCTGCATCACGCTGCGCAGTCCAAACGTCTTGGTCCCGACCATCGTCGCCGCACCAAGCCCAAGAGAAGCGAGCGAAAGCGCAGTCGTCTTGTCTTCGATCGTCTTTTCGCTCGATCCAGATGGGAGGACGATATAGGTTTCCAAGAAATGCTCGAAATCGAATACATCAGACGCGCTCGATTGGGTCAACTCGGGCGTGCGGGATAGACCGATCCCCGCGCCGCCCGCAGCAGCGCCCCTTGCACGTTTATTAAACATCGCCGAGGGCACAAAAACTCGGGGTTGACGAGCCGCAGCAGGGTTCGCAGACGGAGCAGCAGCGAGCACACGTTCGCCCACTGCCGCGACGTTCTTGACCGCCTCGGTAGTCTGGACCCTCGCCTGGTTCTCGACGCGCTCAACGGCCCGATCAAGGCTCTCGAGCAACGCAGTGCGGACGTCTTGAGCATAGTCAAACGCGTTGAGGAAACCGCGCCAGGGAGGGAGCGAGTACCCCTCGTCGAGCTTGCCCTCGGCGACGTCGGCCAATGCAGCGCCGAGCGTCTTCTTGACGTCCGCCTCGACGGACTTGACGGTGTTTTCTTCGAGCGCCTCGAGCTCGGACTCCATAGCGCTCCGATGGGCCTTGAGCGACTCCAAGATCGGACGAGTCTTTTCGAGAACCGAACGGGCGGCGTCGACTTCGGATTTGGCGAGGAGAGCATTGGCGGCGCCCAAGAGCTCGATATCGCCCAAGAGCTTGGTGAGATAGGTCTGGGCCGGGAGAAGCTTGGACTTGGAACGCTTGAGAAGGACAAAGGAGCGAAGCGCGGTCTCGAGCGTGACAAACGCGGCATCGAGTACGCCTTGCTCGTCCGAGTTGGAAACGAGGCTGACGCCGAGCGCCGAGCGGGAATCGACGAAATGGACGAGCTCGTCCCGGTCATAGTAGGTCTGAGGGCTAAGGGCTTTGATCTGCTCGAGCACGCGACGCTTGCACCGGGTCTTGTCCCGGATCTGGTCGTACCGGTTCACGACGATAAAGACATAAGATTTTTCCTTGGCCGCGCTCGTAAGGAACTCTTGAGCCGAGAGGGTAAAATGGTTCTCGGCGTTGACGCAAAACACGACAACGTCGATCTCCTCCTGGCGCGCAAACAGACTCGTGGTCTTGACCGAATCGCGGTTCAGGCCGGGCGCGTCGATGAGCGTGATGTCAGCGATGCCGTTGTTGAGGAGCGACACGCCGTGGGAACGTGGGTCGGAGACGTAAAGCTTGAGTGCGTAATCGGGTGGAGTCTCTGCGTCAGGGTCGCCCTGGAGCGTCTCGATGTCGTCAACCCGGGCGGCGGTGAACGTGGCCGGATTGGTACGATCGTACGACGCGACCTTGTCGAGTGGGATGACGTGGACCTCTTCGACGCCGTCATTCTCCAGCGCATCGTGGACTTCGCAAAACACCGAGGTCAGCGGCTGCTGGTCGATCGGCAAGACGTCCCGGTGGAGCAATGCGTTGACGAGGGTCGACTTGCCCGCGTTGAGGTCACCGGTGACGAGGACCTTGCTGCGCGTGTCGGCGATCCGGACCTTGAGCTTGTTCACATGCGCGAGCGCGGCTTCGAGCCTATCGTCGAGCAGATGAGCGATGCTCGCCTTTTCGAGGTTCGACACGAGCGCCGAGGGGTTGTGTACGCCGTTTGGACCCATGGACAGATCGAGCCGGAGGACATGGAAATCGTCGGGGATAAGCCCTTGTGGCTGGACGGATAGCGCCGGGGGTTTAGGCATCTCGGCGATCGGGGTAAAGGTGCGGCGGGATCCGGGCTTGGACACGCCATAGACGACGTCGGTCGCGTTCGCCGGGTCGTCGATAAAGGACATGGACCGGCTGATGCCCGGCTTGTCGGACTTGGTTAGCTGCGGGTAGCGAGTGACCCATTCCTTGCGGCTAAACTCGCGGAGGTCGCCCAAGATCGACTCGGCCTCGCCCGCGGCGGTCGTCAACCTTCGATTCTCAGTCAGCACAACCACGTCATGCACAATGAAAATTTTTCGAAAAGACATACCGGTCCCGTTGGCTCACATACGCATTCTGGGCGTCTTGCCCGCTGGACAGCGCGCTCACGGTATCGATCGGCGTCGGAGGGATCATGTTATCGTCCACGGGCGAGAGGAGAGTGGTGGGAAAATACGATTGAGCCATAGTTCGTTGTAAAATTTATTTCGTTACTAGTTCAGTTCAATGTTGTGGCAGTTGCAAAGCCCCACTGCCTTTATTAAAAAATTTGAAGAGGCTGAAAAGTTGTTGTTCTCAGAACAAGTCTACAGTCAGGGGGAGAGTCGTGGAGAGGGTCTGGCAGGAGCGGTGCTCCATACAAATGCCCAGCCAGATCTCACCCACGTGACTTGCCTCGTGTATCGGGTTCCGGCGTGATCCGCTTTCCCGACGCAGTCGGTTGGAGTGGTTAGAGGGCGCATATATCTAGATGTGCCTCGCGTATTAGACGAAGATATGGTGTGAGCACCTCGCTATGTCTGCGAGTTGGCCGTTGCGTGTGAACGGACGTGATGCTGCAGCTCCAGACCGCACACAGCCCGAAAATCACATGTCCAGCCTCATGCCTCCAATCTCATGACTATCATTTGCGCACCCTAAAGACCGAGCCCTCTCGCAACGCATCACGAACTTGTGAACCCATGCTTCAGCGAGAGACCCATAAAGCAAGCCGCTCAACGTCCAACGAGCCCAGCTCAACACGAGGACCCAACGCCGTTACCCAAAACTTGAATGTTTTCAAGTTCGTCCAGACTTCTCACTTCTCGTCATACAGTGCCCCCCTCGTTGCATCCGATAACCAACGTCCCTTCTCCGAAAACGGCTTTACGCATGTAGCCTTACCGAAAAGCTATATGCGTCATTCCAAAATCCAGACGTGCTTCATCCAAAAGCGTACACACTGCCCCACACGACTGGACGCTAAGAAACCCCATAGCCACTTAGCGTACGAATACATGAATAGGAGTCAGGGGCTGCGTGCGCGGTAGAAAGAGCGGTGGTAGCTCAGCCTCGCGTATCGTTCAACCCACCTCCACAGCCTTCGTATTGGCCCGGCCCGGAGCGGATTTATGATAAAATGGCTCTCGTCTGAGGATTAAACGGATATTCTAGCTTCGAGTTGATATGAGTACAGTATTTATGAATCAAATATCCAGGTGAATTAGTTTGATCAATTGGGTCGTACGATCAAGTTTTAACTTTTTCTGATTTGTCGGGTTTATATAAGTGGGTAAGCTTCCTTCTATGGAGTTTGTAAGTCTTTTAGGTTCTCGAGCCTCGATCGGGAAGTGTGGTTTGGCCAATCGGGTGTGGGGTATAACTCACAAAGGCTCGGCTTGAAAATGAAGACAGTAGAATAAGAGCAATGGTGGGAAGACAGCCGTCAAGAACTAGAGATCCCGTGTATGCTAACAAAGAACAGAAAATGTAAGACGAAATGACACAATTGTTATGCTAGGAACAATACCTCCTGTCAGACTCGAGGCCCTTCGGATATATATTCTGCGTTTTTAGCATGTTCACATAGCAAGATAGACCGTTGTCGTTTTCTACTCCATACAAGTGTCGGGGTCGCCAATTGACGCCGCGAAGCATGTGACCAAGCTAGAGGGTAGGGGCACTGAGTCTCATTGCGCTATTACCAGCCGCATGTGCTAGTTTGTACCATGTATGCGCTGCAACTTGGTCGTGTATCTTTTCAATCTGTCTTGGTGACGTCAGACGGTATTACGTAAAGCTTTCAAGTTCGTCTAAGCCATAGCCGGAAGAAATTGGGTTACCTATAACTCGCGAGAGCTTCAATAACAAAACGCATATAGCGACTTCCGAGTGATGCCACCAGGCCTCTCAGTACAGGTAAAGAACATATTCGACTAAAAGACACAAATGAACTTCGTCGACGACCAACTATGCGTACAAATATCCTACACTCCCCATTCAAAGTTCTACATCCCAAAATCCCAGAAGCTACAATACACCCTTTCATAACCACAGCAAACTGGACACAGCATCCTCCGTCTCTAACTTGGCGATCTCAACAACAGCCGCACCACCCATCACGCGCTGATACATCCTCACCCCGCCTTCTCCACCAAGAACTAGATACCGCCCTTCATCGGAGACCAGCATCCCAGTTGTTATATTAGTTAGGCTTGTCTTCATACGAGCGATGATATGTAAATCGTCTGACGGGTCGTTGGGGAGGGCAATGACAAGGAGGGTTGAACCGTATGCCGCATAAATGTACGAACTTGGAAAATGGGATGAGCGGGAGGAGAGGAGAATGGTTCCGGTAATGAGTGATAGAGAAGTAGGGTTGGAATTAAGATTAAGCTTTTGAGCCAAGACAGTTGGGTCGCTCAAGAAGTAACGAGACAAGGCTCCAGCTGCAGGGTCTAGTAGGTACAAAAATTTGCCTGCAAAAAAGTCTAAAATACCGTAGTATGATCAAATGCACCCGAGATCGACTCACCATATGCCAAAGTCCCGACTCCACCCGTATAGTCGCCCCCGGTCATATTGATCGTGCTCTTTAATTTCCACAGCTCGTTGACCCGCTTCAATGTTTTTACAGTCCAAGATTTGGAGTCTAGGAGGCTTAACCCTTGGTTATGCTCCAAGAGCTACTTTATATGTTAACATACACCGAACCAGAGTAGACTACAATATACTTACTCGCTCTGGGCAAAAGTCATGCGATTTGTCACCATCCAAGATCGGGTGCTGGGGTCGTTGAGGAGGTACTACATTGACAGGGTCGTCCAGCCGAACGGTATCCTGCTTGGTAGCAGCAGATCTCCTGATGGACCTCATCTCATCCTGTTGGATAATATAGTTAAGAAACCTGCGTACAAGATCTCAGAAAGGGTTCACCTGGCTAATCAAACTCTTCTGCCCATCGTACATAGATAGCATACATCCCGCGGAGCGATCGCCTGCAAGAGTTGCCAGCGTGACGTTATCCTGCCGTACACCTACACGAAAGGCGGGGGCAACATCTAGCGAAGGGGAAACTTGGAATATGACGTCCGGTGAGCCAGAGTCCGCTACTAGTGTCCCAAAGGTGGTAATCGGTATCCGATTCAGAACCGATAAAGCCGCTCGACTAGATTGAGAAGGCGCGGTAAACGAGACAGCAGTAAGACTTTTGGAATCGGAGCAGACGAGAAGTCTCAGAGCAGTAGCGAGCGGGAGGATCATCGGGCTCAAGACAAGTGAGGGCTTCATCGTCGAAGTTGTCTACAGATACGGACC
>WSTJ01000925.1:0-16565 GCA_019623705.1 Ceratobasidium sp. 428
TCCAAATAAGCATGAAATTCTCCACCATGCTGGGTTATCAAGGCCCTCAGGACTTGAAGAGAGGGGACCGTCCTGCCCGTAATCTAGAAGGATAATTAACCATAATTGACAGGGCATACAACGACAAGACGCACAAATATTGATAATGATTTGAAGAGCGTTGTCTGAGAAGACCGCTTTTCTTGTGAGTTGATGTCTGCATTCTGGTTCTGGAGTTTTGCGCGTTTTCGTCGGAAATAATCCCCAAATTCACCGAACTTTGAGGCAGCATAGGTATCGATTTTGGGCGTGGTAGAATTACCAGGATCGAATGTTGGAAAGTGTATGCTTGAGTTGTTATCTGGAGATACAGAATCGCATCCAGAGTTGGGTAGTCGTACAGAGAGAATATCCCCAGTAATATCTTTTGGAGAGTTTTCTTGACCAGCTGGAGACAGGGATCGCCTGCGTTTACGACCTTGACTAGAGGGTTTAGATATGTCACCCAGATCACAAGAGACATTGTCAAGACAAGCAAGAGGTTGAGATCCAAACAGAGTATGGTCGTCGAGGGTGGCTAGAGCCTCGGCGAATTCAGGATCATCGTCAAAGTAGTCGGAGGATTGTGAATCAGTCTTGCTTAAAGGCACAGAAGTTGTTGGTTTAGATATATTTGGCTGAGACATACTTGGAAGAGTATCGATTTCAAAGCTATGGCATAGTAATCAAGACGACGGTGACAGCAGAAGGGACGTGGTGGGAGAGCAACAGAAGTCACGTGGGTACGCTTGGACCTGTAACGATCCAGAGTCCGGTTACATCAGTAACCCTTGGTGGTTGTACTGTCACAGTTCCACTCATGCCACCATCCCGTTTACGATACTTGCGCTAAGCAGCACAATCAGGTCAGATATAGAGGGCTAATAGGAATCTCCCGGAAATATCCCTGCTCCCTACTTGTAAACCTTGAATTAAACTCGATCTCTTGTAAGACACAGCACTCGGTCGGACTCACTACCTCAAGCTCCCTGCTCATACTGTAAAACTGCTTCTGAATGGTACACCAGGTACTACTGGTAAAATCAACAACTGGCTCTCTTAATTCTGGTCTTCGCTTGATACTTCTGTTGGTTCTGCCGCCTCTAGCTGATAGACTGAAATCCCCCTACTACGCTCTCGCTCCAGACGGCATATTTGTCTTTTTTCGCCAGATTGAAAGATTCAAAAAATCCCCCGCAACTTTAATCCTTCATCGTTACCGACTTTGACATTTGCTTGCAACGTTGCCTCAAGTACAGCCGCTAGACCCTTCTTCCCGCTCGATACGCGCGGGCCAAGAGCAGCGCTTCCCGTAGAAGTAGTTACCTCCCACAAATTTTATAAACTCACTATACGGGTTATCATGACATCCTTGCGCCAAGACCTTCTTAGGCTGCGTCTCTCGACGTTCACCTAACCGCAGTTACTTGCTTTCATGCCCCAGTCTCGGTAGGTCGTGAGCATATATAACAATCTTCCCGCTACACAACTCTGCTAATCTACCCTCACTGTGCACAAGCTCAAGGATAGTAAGCATGACTACGGTTTTCAATGCGGAATCTGGCCAAATCACAAGCTTATTCATGAAGAAATCTCCCACCGACGCGCTCTTGCATCATACATAACCTCCCTTACTCTCACTGCCGGGTCTACAGCAGGTTCTGCCGGTGCCCTTGCGCCACTCGCTCTTCCTATCGCCTCCTTTAAACTATACAAAATCAAGTCCCATAGATCGAAACTCAAGCTGGTTCGTGCAGAACTCGCCAGGAGGAATTTGAGTCCTGCATGTAAGAGGAAGCGGGACATACTCGTCCCTGTTGCGGTGACGTTTGCGACATACGCCATCACACTTGGGTTAGCGGACGTTGCAGACTTGGTACCGGAGAGCTTTCAGCATGGGTTAGAGGCTCAAATCGAAGGATTCTTCGGTCTCGAAGAAGGGGTAAGCGAGAAAATAACCGTGCAGCACTGTTTTGTTTACCTTGGCTTCTCTTATTTAGGACGGGGGTCTAGGTAAGGTCGGAGACCAATATGAAGCATTTGTTATTGCCGAGGCCGCCACTCCTTTGACAAATCGAGCCATGCATTCATATCATCCAAAACCCCCACCTCTCCCGCCTAGGCCTGTAAGTTTTTCGGTTTCACTATCGACCTGGTGTTCTGCTCACGATCCATCAGGGACACCATTCTAAGTTTCAGTAATCGCCAAGCCTCTATGAATCCATCCTATTCTTGGACATATTTATCCGCTTCTATTTTGGGAACGAGAAGTTTGTCTCGTTGTACTTTTAAAAAACCATTGTTAGATGGTAGTTAAATTACATGCCAATAACGCTTCCGGCATGCTCTTTTCTTAGATCGTTGTGCAATAATTTACGGGCTTCATATTGACAAAACTTGGATCCAACCTGAGACAGCAAAAATGAGTATTACAATCAGTGCATCCAAAACAAGCTACACGCAATCCAAGCAAGACGTCGAGCAATTTGTACAAACAGATCCATCGCCAGAGCATTCAGCGAACGCCAGGAGCGTATGAAAATCCTACACATTCAAATGGCCTCCTTAAATCGTGTGCCCCCTGAAAATGTAGAAGAACTAGGAGAGTGCTTCACGTCGCGGTCATCATCGTGGTCATGGTCGTGGTCATGGTCATGATCATGTCCCTCAACCCCCTGGTACTTTCCCCTCGGTGCGTTAGGCGCCTCAACCAAACTATCAATTGAATCCCGCGCCTCGAATGCCTCAGGATACGGTCCTGGGGCCGCTGACAATTTGACAGTTGATGCCGACGCTGCATGGCCGCGATTTCCGTAGACTCCTCCGTTTGGATTCGGGGAACGTGACCTCGAGCGCGGGATGGACAGGCCGATACCACCACGGGCATTGTCCTCCGCGTAGACTTCGTCGTCGCCATCTCCTGTACGAACCCACCCTTTGCCTCTCCCACCGAACATTGGTTTGGACCGGGAAGTTAATTCACCAACGTTCTTGCGTTTTCGCCAGAGGGGTTCGCCACGGTCATGTCGTTTCTTGAGAAGGATCCAAACTCCGATACAGCATGCAACTATCAGAACACCAAGGCCAATGACGAGACCGAGAAAGCCTGAGAGGCAACTTAGGCTCAGTTTAGGGGTAAACCGCAGAGGAATGCTAACGTACCCCCGGAAGATCCTGCAATCTCTGGAATTTTGTGTCCATGATGCTGAGTTGATTCTGGGGGAGCGGTAGGGTACTAAAAATTTAACAAAAAATTAGATCCAAGTACTGTCAAAAACTAGTTAGAGGGCTTGGCAAGGAGATTGACGCACCGCGGTTCCTGTGATAGTGGTTTGTGTACTCCCACCACGCTTCTTAACAAACATAATGCTGGAGATTTCAATTTATCCTCTTTTTATTAGTAAGTCGTAATATCAGAAAGAGTATTCCAAGTGACTAGAGTCGTGATGAAAAAAAGTAGACTAAAGGTGTGAGGGAGAGGAAGAGATTGAGCGTGGATCAACACAGCCACTGAATGATATCCGGCTGGACCCTGACGTCATCCACGCTCATCTCAGCCTCCACAAGCCGCGAGTACATGTTCTTTAATGGGTAGAATTATGACAAAGATATCTCACGCCTCAAATTCTACAGCTGTTACCCCAACCGAATGGCAACACCAATGCGTCTCGATTACGCTGCATTCACTTATCTCGCCGTTACACTGTCTCCCCAATCCCCACTCTTCACAAACCCCAACACGCTAGCAACTCGGACTTCAGAGTCTATTCAAGGCTCAGGCGTACAACACGTGGGCCGTGTAGGAGAACTCGAGGATGTTCAGTTGTTTTCAGTACCGAAAAACGTCTGGGACGGAACGGGTGGGGCCAGCGCAAAGATTCTTGAAACAATCAAGGCTCAGGAGGGGGTAAAGGGTGTTGACGTTCAGGCACCCAGGATGAGGTCGAAGCGGGGTGAAGAACTTTAGCTTAGCGAGTTTTACAGGGATCTGGGTGAGCAAGTTCGTAATACATAGAATCGAAATAGCTCTAAACTTGCACTAATTTAAGAGTTTAGTGTAGAATCGGTGTGTATGCAGAGTGCTAGCTATGAAAGCTCGGCAACTTAAGGTATCGGAGCTTTGTGAACGACAGCGGCACGAAGAGCAAGAACTAAATATAATTAATTCACAGTCCACCCTTTGTCAGCTGTGTTCCCCCTAACCTAAGTCCGTCACAAGGAAAGTAAAGCAGGATGAATCAGGGTCTATCTAGGAGGCGATACTGAGGCCAGATTAGTGGCAGAAATGGTAGCCAGAGGACATTAGAATGTGATCTTCTAAATTTACTTCGTGTCCAGATAGGTGCGATGAGCTACTCTAAATCCATGAAATGGATGTATCCAGAGACAGTGGCTCAATACTTAAGGGGTACACTAGTACAGATTATGGGCTCAAAGCCGTATATGCCCGACTCCTGGCCCTGAACCCTTAATTTATTCTCGCCCGCGCCTGCGGAGCAATCCAGTCGTTACTCCCTTCCTCTCACCGCGCACACTTGAGTCCGACGCGCTTACCTTGCTACAAATCAAAGCGTAGAACTGAGTCAACTGGTAAAAACTTTCAGCAAATTTCTGGTGTCCTGGACGGATATGGGAAATCTCGTTCAGGATTACGATTACCAGTGCCCGAGTCGCTAGATCCCGAGTAGAAGCATAGGCGTATGAGTATCAATCGGCCAAAAGGTATTTCAAAAGAGCTCGTTGGACTCCAATTTTAAGTAACAAACCATTAGCGCACTTAGGCTTCTTATGCACTGCCACCTGCTTCGATCGCAGAGCCTATCAAGACTCATCAAATTTGAATCCAATCAGTTATAGGAGACTTGAAATTTTGCAATACATTACCCGCGTTGACTGAGCTCTGACACTTCAATGGAGCTCTTAGATTCAACCTCTTTTAGAAAGGGTATGCAAAACCGAAAGCAAAGCAACGCAATAGTGTATTCCATACCCGACTATCTATAGTGGCTCTACGAACGAATGACAACAACTCATATAAAAAATAGCAAGAAAATAAACGAAACCTAAAGTAGGAGGCTCGAGATTATCGCCTTGAGAACTTGAACGCCTTAGACGCGGCCAGAGTAACAAGGGTATTGAACACCGTGAAAGCAATCATGATACCGAGGTCACGCCAACGATTATCAAAGGAGATGCCGAGAGGGGCATAGAAGTCATCACCATACGAATAAGGGCAGTAACGGCCTTTTATAAAATACGATGTTAGTGTAATTTTCAAGCCATCTCGGTTTAGAAGACTTACAGTCAGCGGTTGAGTCTGGGTTATCCAAGTAGCCCACGCTCGCATTGACAAAGTCTCCGGCCCACTGGACGCACGTCTGACCCGACGGCGGCTGGAAGGTCGCAAACTCGAGAGGCTTGCAAGTAATCTTCAGCCCGTGAAGCTCCGTGGAGACCATACCCGAGATCATGCGCGTAAACGGATCGAGCTGGTACATCCAAACACGCCAGAATCTGGGAAGGGAGTCCTTGGGGATCATCACACCGCAGAAAAGGGCAAATGTGACTAGGATGAACGGGTTGAGCAGAGAGGCAATGAAGATAGTCGGCGTCAAGGCGCCGAGCATTTGTCCGAGAGTCACGGCAAAGATCTAGTATCGATTTGAGCCGGATATTGATAGTCAACGAAGAATGTGACATACCTCTGTCACGAGGAACATAAAAAACTGATAACCCGCACGGCTTGGCGCAGTTTGGAAGCCAGCAGGGAAGTAGAAGAGCAAGAAGTAAACAACAGCACATAAAACGCTAAAAGATTATAATCAATCTGACTATCCAATCAAACGGAACAAAGTTTACTCACGAGTAAGGCATCTCAGCCATAAGTTGACCAAGAGCAAACGCGATTTGAGAGTACATGCGCGACGAGGACTCGCGGATGAAGATCATACGAGCGATAATGAACATAGGTTCGACCTGAGCAATGATAATCGCCGGCATAATTGTCGCCATAAAGATCGAGAATATACGATATTGAAGCTCCTGGGTTGAGTTTCCAAGCTGCAGGAACGTCAAACTGGTCAAGAGAGCAATCGCCCCGTGCGTAAACAGACGAGTGAAACCGTAGTCCGGTTGGCGCCAGAACGCGGTGAGCGTACGCTCAGAAACAACCCGGAGTTGGTACCAAAACGGCGTCGCGTATTCGTCATTCGCCTTGGGGTCCACCTCGGGCGGTTGTTTCGCCGCTTCTTCCTTGATACGCGCGATCTCCTGCTTGACGCGAGTAAACTCCCTGCTCTGACGCCATAGTTCGGCCCAGTCAGTCGGCCCGATGCGTTCGCGAGACCCGGCGCCGATCGCTTCGAGAACGAACTCGGCGGGGTTAGCGTCGGGAGGGCACGCTGCGCCGTGATCACCGAGGTACTGGACGAGGTGTTGGCTATCCTTGCCGATAGGTCCAAAGTACACACATTCTCCACCGCGCTGGAGCAGGAGCAAGTTGTCGAATTGCTCGAAGAGAAGCGCGTTGGGCTGATGAATCGTGCACAGGATTGCCTGGCCGGCGGCAGCGAGTTTCTTAAGGAATCGAACAATGTTGTACGCAGATTGACCGTCGAGACCGCTGGTAGGTTCGTCGAGGAAGAGAAGAAGCTGAGGCTTGGCGGCAAGTTCGACACCGATCGTGACACGCTTGCGAGCCTCCACACCGAGACCGAAACCAGGTACGCCAATCATAGCACTGCAACCCAAATTTAGCGATGTACGAAGCAAAGAACGACTGAAACGTACTCAGCAATATCCTCCATTTCCAGCAACTGAATGACTTCTTCGACATAGTTATCCTTATCCTCCTTCGAAACCTCGTACGGCTGACGCAAATACGCAGAGAATCGAAGGGCCTCGCGAACTGTGGCCGTCGACTCGTGCACGTCCAACTGTTCGCAATACGCAGTCCCACGCTGGAACGCCACACCAGTACGCTCTCCGCCGATCAACACATCTCCGCTCACGACTCCAATCGTCTTGCGTCCAGCGAGAACGTCCAGCAATGTCGTCTTTCCCGCACCCGAAGCACCCATGAGCGCGGTTAGCGTGCCTGGCTTGACGTATCCGAAGACCTTGTTAAGGAGCTGACGTTGACCGCCTGGAACGGGAACGGTGTAATCGAGGTTCTCCCAGCTAAAGGCCTTAGTCGATTTGGTGAGCGTACTGAGATCCTGTTCGGCTTCGCCTTTGCGGAAAGCAGCTTTACGTTCGAGAAGACGTTGGTTGCGTTCTTTGGTGTCGGCGTCCTCCTTGGCAAATATAGTAATAGCAATAGCGTTCGCACCATGTCTATTGTGTCGAACATTAGTATGAATCTCGATTATGTGAGAAAATGGGACGTAACTGGAACTTCTCCATAGCCGCAATCTGCAGAATAATAAACGCGATCCAGTACAAAATGACAATCCCGAGGTTACGCCAAAGCTCACTCCGGCGGTACTGGAAGGAAGCACCGATGTATGCGTCGCCTGAGCCA
This sequence comes from Ceratobasidium sp. 428, assembly GCA_019623705.1. Classification (NCBI taxonomy): domain Eukaryota; kingdom Fungi; phylum Basidiomycota; class Agaricomycetes; order Cantharellales; family Ceratobasidiaceae; genus Ceratobasidium; species Ceratobasidium sp. 428. Next base: position 7,541 of record WSTJ01000925.1, read on the forward strand.
TTAATTAGACCACATCTCATCATATGGGTTAACATAAAGCAACTCACCGGTAACCGTTCCCTGACCAGGCGAAGCACCCAAAAGCGTACACACTTGATTCGGGCCAAGGGCCGTAGGATACTTGGTCATGCCTCCCACGTTGTGAGGTATAATGTACGCTCTAAGCTCAGTTAGCCTCAGTCACACTGCTTGGTGGAGTTAATAAAGTGCTCACCCGTCGCAGCTCATGCTGATCCTATAGAACTCGTTCTCCATCATCGCAGCGAAGCCATAATTGACCGGATTTCTGCAAGAGGAAATTTCAGTCCTCGTCGATGTAATTTGCCGAACTCAGGAACCGGGGTAAACATACATATACCAGATCCAGAACCTAGTGAACATATTCGTCAGTATAAAACACCCAGAAGATGATATAAGGATAGCTTACAGCCAACGTTTCATCGAGTAAACGGGGATCATGTAACCAGAGTACAGGACCATGAGCGTGACAATCACAGCTGCCAACCGCGCCGCGGTATCGTATCCTTGGCAAAGAATGCCAATCTAGGCAAAAAAAGCCAACATGTCAGCTTCGTGCCTTTATGCAAGAATGCAAAACTTACGAGGCGGAAGAACGCAGTCATAGCCAAGAAGGTTAAGTAGCTACCAACCCACTACATCAGTCTACGCTCAAATATACCCAAAAACGGCCAAAAACTTACATGAACAAGTAAAACGTGAAAAACGCTCCGGCACTCCGTTCCAATCCGCACATGAAATAAACAATAATCGAGAATAACAATATCCGGATGGACGTAAGCGGTATGTCGGTAATTGTTTGGGCGACGGAGAGGGCGCTTGCACGGTAAAACCGATACGACAGTTGTTTGTACAGGATCGGGCGGCCGACCATCATCGCAGGCTAGTAGAAAAAAATAGGTTAATAAGATAGGGGAGGGAAGGTGAGATGAAAACGTACGAGTTCGCTAAATGCGCTGATCGCGTTGAACAGGAGAGCCAAGAAGATCACACCTCCGCGAGTGAACGCGCCAGCAGACGTAAGCGGGAGATTCAAGTAAACCGTGCCGGTGAGAATACTAATGATAATGGACGTCGCAAAACTCGTCCAGATCGAAAACTGGGAATAAGGGAATCAGCCTCGATTCATAAACCAGATATAAAAGACAGGCGAGAAACCTACCGTATCCTGAATCTGCATCAACCACTGCCTCCAAACCAACGTCCTGACCATACTGAAATAGCTGACGACGTGAGAATCCTTGTGCGACACATGCTTCCGCTTCTCCTCCTTCGCGGCCTGACGGAACTGTGCCTGAGCTCCACCCGGATCGCTCGCCTCTTTCTGCCACTCGATCTGCATCGCTTCACGCTCGGCGATCATGTTATTCCAGTACGGACTGTTTCGGAACGCTTCGGCCAGAGCATCAGGCGTAGACGGGACGTTGGATTCGTTCTTCCCGTCCGCAAACGCGCGTTCGTTCGGGTCCGTACATCCGGTGAGGTAGTCGGCCGTCGTCTGACGAGGGAGGTTTCGGAAGCCGAGAGAGAGCATGTATTGACGCGCTTCCTTGGCGGGGCCGAAAAAGACCTGACGACCTTCGTCGATGAGGAGAACCTTGTCGAATTGGTCGTAGATACCCTCACCGGCTTGGTAGAGGGAAACGAAAGTGGTGAGCTTGAAGATATCGGTCATAATGCGGAGGGATTTGGCGTAATCGAGCGCGGTAGAGGCATCTAGACCGCGGGTTGAGTTGTCCCAAGAGAGGACGCATGCGCGGCTCGACTAGGAGGGATAATATGAGTGCGTGTTAGGGGGAGATAGGGACAGGGGCGTACCATCATCTCGGCGATGGAGACTCGCTTGCGCTCTCCTCCAGAGACACCACGCAAGAACTCGTTCCCGACAACGGTATCGCGAGTGTGAGTGATATTGAGCATCGACAAGAGCATATTGAGAATCTCGTCGTTGAGCTCAGCGCGAGTCTGTTCAGGCAAGAGTTGTCCGGGAGATTTGAGCGACAGAGCAAATTGTAAAGTCTGGGCGACAGTTAGAATCGGATAGTGAATATCGTCTAAAGCAAAATTATTGAAGTATAGTCACAATTCGAGCATCAAGAACTCTTACCTTCCATGTTGTATGCCGCCTCGCCTGCAAAACGCTTTCCAAACTCCTGAGCTGGGATGCCAGCATACTGAACGTCTCCTTCGACGCTCATGAAACTACCACGCTGGTTGGCGATGGTCTTCAAGAACGACGAACATCCAGCACCCGGTCGACCGAGCACGAGGACCATCTCGCCGGGCCGAACCGCACCATCAAACGAGTGGAGGATCGTCTTGGGTGCAGAAAACGGCGGGCCGAACAACGATTTGGCGATGATGAGCGGCATCAAGAAGAACTCTTTGACGGCATCGGGGAAAGTGCGAACGTCTGGTGGTCAAGTGCGATCAGGGCGTGGACAGTGCCGAGATAATTGATGAGACTCACAAATCTTCATGCCTCCCGCACCAATCACCCGCAGATTTTGAAACGTGACACCGACATGCTTGTGGGCAAAGCCAGCCTCGTCTTTTTTACCAGACGTCGAACGGAGGTAATCGAGCAAATCGAACGTCTCCTGTTTCTCGACATCCTCGTCCAGGATGCTGCCGCCCTTGCGAGTGCTCTGGCGGGTGAGCCGGCGGGCGAGAGCGTTGAACTCAGCTTCAGCGTGTTGAACGTTGACGCCGTCGCCGTGGGGCTTTTCGGTTTCAGACATCTCGATAATGGCCGACGGCGCTCGAGACGGAACGGCCGTCGACGTAGGGTCGGAAAACGCCGTAGACACCGGGCGCTGTGTTTCGGACATAGACGTCAAGTTAGGGGGAGCTACGGCTGACTACAAGACACGACCGGCGCCTTAAATACGGCAACGAGCTGACCCCGGATTAATGGGAAATTACCGAGGCACGAGTCATGGCGGGCATAGATTTCCCCCACCGCGCGGGTGTTGGAGTTGAGATGTGTAAGCTTAATTTTCCTCGGCAGGTCCATCCGGACCCTGAAATCGCCAATTCTAGCTTTAATTCTCCTTCCGCGCGGCTTGGGAAGCTTACCTAAGCTGCCGCGGCTGATATCCTCGGTTGCGCGCTGGCAACGATGAGCAGGTGCTACAGACACGCGCGGGGTGGTATGATCTATATTTTCGTTCTGGAAAATTGTTTTCTGTATCACGTGAACCTTTTTAGATGAACGATATCTCGAAAGATCGATAAAGGTTACGCCAAGGTGTGTAAGCTATGCATGTACTCGGCGTGCGGCGTGATCAGGTCCCAAACGGTTGTACCGGCGTAAAACACGCGACTAACGACAGCGCGGATCGCGTCGTGACTCGGATAAGATTCTCCATAGAAGCATCAACAAGTGACTTGCGTGCTTCCAACAGCCTGATAATCAAAAATGCCCAGTAACGAGTGGAAAAAACTGCCCGTACGTCCCTCGGGACGAGAGACTCCGTTCAGCCCCAAAACGTGTGGATTAGAGAGTGGAGTGATATGATTCACCCCGAGCCGAGCCCGGTGGACACGCGTCACTTCATTGACGCCTCCACTACCTAAACAGGTATTTCCGATTGAGGTTGGGATAGATCTATATCTCCAAGCTCATGTATAGAGGGTTGTTGTCTTCATATCTATCATCCGTTTGCGATATAGCTATAGGGCGAAGTTGCGAATGGGATTGAGTGGATGGCAACGAGATAAGAGTATTTACAACCTAAAAAGGATTCGGGAAAATAGTGAGAAGTTAGAAATGCGAGCTGAGACACTATTGGCAGTATGCATACAGCATGAGCTCCAGCACGAGGTCTCCACCGAGCATCAAGCTGCGCATATAATTCACACGTTTGAGTTCCATGTTATCGTGCGGACGCCAAGGGCCGAAGTTCCATAACGGCACGGGCCGAGGACTACTACAGACAGGGAACTCCAACGGGTTGGTACCCGAACGGATGGCTCGGGTGGTTTGCTTAGTCAAATCCGTGCAGGTCGATCCGGTGGCAGTGCTCAGGCTGTACAGATGACCACCGCGCGGGTTGGCTCTATGCGGACGACCCGTGCGGGTCGGATACGGGTGACCTGCGGGTGATGTGCTCAGCAAGAACCCAGAGGATTGATCATGTATAGTACCAAAAAAAATACAATATATGCGCTCGGTCCAGCGTCGCGTTCCTCAATCGAATCTTCCCATCTGATTATCCCCTTCTCTTGATGAGTTCCGTCAATCTTGCCCCCACCCCCACGCTCGATGTGCCTATTCCGCCCCCAATCCCTGGTACTGTAGTGGTCATAATTGTATTAACATGTAGTGCTACGCACAGGCCGTTAATGTTAATAAAAAGTGGGTCTGTTACGTCACGAATCTCTGCGCGTTAATACGCCAGGATTTAGTGTCACGCACAAGTCCAAGTTAAGATCGAGTGGTTATATTGAAAGAGCGTGCATACATCAAGTAGATTATTGTATTATCTACAGTTTGATTACTCCAAGTTCGAATCCAAAGAGAGGGGGGCTTGTTTTTATTTCCTTGGACTTGAGGTTGCGGGTCGAAGAAAAAACGTAAGTTACATCTGATTATGCATACACTTCTACCTGTTAATAAATTCAGTTTTGTTACGTCACACGCAGGCACTGGTTAATACGGATTTTGCCAAAATCTGTCACGCAACGCAAGCGCTGCGTTAATACAATTATGACCACTACAGTATTGGTCCCACCGAGCTGTATCACCTGAGCGACCATGATGCTCGGGCGTATCCTAATGAGCTTCTTGCTGGTGCGTAATACCATCTATGACTCACGTTAAAGCTGCTAAACCTAGTATTCAGCGGCAGCGACATCGGTTTGGACCTCTCATGTCTATAACCATTACCATATTGGTTGTCGCGACGTTTACGGCCCACATCCCATCACGACCGTCCCAAGTTGGCTGTACAAGGAATATACCTTTACATGCCGGTTTGACCCTGAACATTGTACGATGAGAACTCGGAAGCGTCGAGTGACGGGTGCCTACGGTACCAAGAACCTCAAGGAGGCCGTTCAGCGATGCAACAATCACTGTGGAAGGAAAGAAACCCAAAAGTTGGTAAATGCGGAAATTTTACCCTGATCCACTCCAAAGTCGGACATTTCAACGGACCAAACGTGGAGCATCACGCCAAGGTGCCACCTTTTTGGTCCGTCTGTTGTTGCAATGATGTCATGCTAAAATTGGTCCCACAAAACGCCATACCAAATTTATGATCGAAGTGGAGCAAATGAATGCAACGGATACCTCCGAAATCGGACATTTTCCCACTTAGCATCTGTTGGACATTTCCGTACTAAACGGGACCCCAACTTTTGGGATGTTCCCTTGCTCTAGTGCAAACGCCGTGGCGTAACCGACAGCCCCGCCACTCCCGCCGTCCCCTTTTCAAATCCCCGTTTCCGTGCCCAACTCATTCTCTGGTGTGCGGTCAGCCGGCAGCCATTCCACATTCTACGCGATCCTATATTCCGGGATATGGTGTCTCTTCTGAATGCAGATGCAACTGTCCCTAGCCCACAAACAATCTCAAAGGACCTCACACATATTTATAATCAAGTCTCACTTAGTGTTCGTGACCGGTTCCAGGTAGGTATACCTCTAACTTGTGGATTCGGACAAACTAGCTTACTCAAGCACACTAGGAAATTGACACAGCAATCCACCTATCCGTTGATGGTTGGACTAGCCCTCTCTCAGCTTCGTTTCTTGGTGTTGTGGCATCTTGGTACCAGGGTACCACAATGTGGAGTGCAGTTCTCGAGTTTATCCAGTAAATATTATAGTAGCCCTTTTTTATTATTCCCACAACTTATATCCTTTTAATTTCAGCCTCACCGAGAGCCATACTGGCGCATACATGGCAGAGAAACTAGTTGAATGTCTGACTCGCTTCCGAATTATTAACCAGGTGCGACAATGCTGCTTACTGCTATGGGTTTAGTATTCTAATACCTTCCTAGATCATGACGATATGTGCCGATAATGCTGGCAACAATGGTACACTCGCTCGGTGCATTGCCCCCTTTCTGCCACGGTTCTCGGGTCCGGCATCTCGCACGAACTGTGGTGCTCACATAGTCAACTTGCTAGCACGGGTATGTACCTAAGTTTCTCTACAGGTTTGCTTAGTACCTATTGTTTATGCCACGCTTATATATAGGCATTATTGGTGCTGTGCAACCGCCCAAATGCCAAGCAGCGACGGATTGCCGCAACGGGCAGGGTTAATGCGCAACGGACTGGCCCAGCCACGCGCTCGGCCAATGCATCTTCCTCTGCACAGCCGGCTGCTTCCGACGACCCAGAAGTTGTTGTCGACGAACTCGATCGTGCTCTGCAATCCCCTGGCGACTTTGACGAAGGGCGAGAGCTGCACGATAGTGGCGTAGTGCAGGATGCTGCGCTTGCAGCTGCCAATACGATGCGCCTTGATTATGGTGTCACGATGTCGGACGAGGAGGCGAAGGAGGCGCAGGACCTATTTCCGAAGGTAAGCGCTTTGATTTTTTGCGTCCATTGTCTGATCTATCCTCTATGCAAAGATGAGCGGCTTTACCCATCATCTTCATAAGTCGAATAACGACTACGCCGCTTTTGCTAAGATCCGGGAGCGCTGCCAAGACTCTGTGGCTTCAAAGGTTGAGATTCCGAGCGCGGTTAACGCAACTCGATGGAACTCGGAGCTCAAGTGTGCGGAGACATACCGAGCTCTCCGAACGCCGATTGAGGTGATGACAGCAGACCCAGCCTATAGCAAGGTATCGAAATATCGTCTCTCGCCTCAGCAGTGGGAGCTTAATCGAATGATGTGCGATTGCTTGGCGGTACGATCTTGGTTTACCTAATGTTGTGCATCTTAACTCAGATGTTACCGGCTTAACTTTAGGTTTTTCGGGAGCCGAGTCTTCTGTTCCAAAAGAAGAATACCCCAGTCATTCACGAGGTGTATCCCAGCTTTGCCATCCTCAAGTTTCGTCTTGAGCTCATGAGAGACGACGATGAGGGTGTGCTACATCCAGCTATTCGCATTGGCGCTCAGGCCTCTCTCAATACGCTAGACAAGTATATGGGTGTCATGGAGAACTCGGAGATTTATTCGATGGCTACAGGTGCGTTATTTTAAGGTATTTTATTATATCACACAAGCCACTAACATCATTTCGTAGTATTGTGCCCTTGGTACAAAACCCGGTGGTTTGTTGAGCAGGGATACACGTCTAGCCGTATAGACGACATCGTGCGGACAATCAAGCGTCGGGTCGCGGAGACCAGCCCTTCGAACACAACTCGCGCCAGCCACGAAAGCGCCTTGCCCACTCCCGCGGCTGCCGCATTAGCAACGGTGAGTGTAGCACATTCGTGCTGTCTCGAGCTCGCTTACTGACTCCGAGGCTCGGTTTTCGTAGCAGCCGACATCGCCCTGGATGCGCCTGCCCACTCCCATCGCCCACGATGCCCCCTTGAACACACCCGCCACTAACTCGGTATCGGAGTACCTGAGTTCGCCCCCACTTAAGAAGGAGAGTGTCGAGGAGATGGGTGGCGTATTGAGCTACTGGGACCGTGAGCGGGAGCGTGGTTCTCCGCTCGCACGCTTGGCTATGGACATCCTCACAGCGCCTGGTGAGTCGCTCAGTTGGTATACATTAACTTATATTTATGTTATCTACTTCGTAGCATCATCGGTCGACGCCGAGCGTGCTTTTTCGGGCGGTCGAATGGCAGTTAGCTACCGTCAGCACCGCATGAGTCTCCCGACTTTTCGTGCGAAGATGGCTCTCGGCTCGTGGTATGGAACCCCTCTACTGCCGGATTTCAACGAGGTGGTGCATATTTTGAACGATCATGCAGGCACGGAGCCCGAGCCGTTGGATTTGTAGGTTTTGATAGTCTTAATATGCCGTTTACGACCTTATGACCTAATGATTCTGTTACTTAATGACAATTTGATTAACCCGCGCGGGTGCCTCGGATGATATCCGCGAGCCACGGATGGCGGATGCCCGCCACAACCCGATCCGTTAGATAAGCCTCGGGTCTCTGAGTCAGCGGGTCATACTCATCCGCAGGAAGTGACCCGAGGCCGATCCGGAGCAATCCGTTTTCTTCCCTGACTACAGAGTTGCATGGTTCCACGACCGAAATCTCCGTTATCACAGAGCCACGATATAACCATTCACGTTCATGCGCGAGAATAGCATAAACTCTTCATTCATTTTTCGTCAAAAACTTGCTACCTCTGACAGAACTAGGTCCACGCTCGGCCCCGCCGGTTTTATTGTATCGAGTGGAGCGCATATATCCCGATCGTATAACCTAGTTGAATGACCATGGCACCACTCAGGAGTGGGTTGGAATGCGCCGGCTCAGGGGTGGAGCTAGAGAGCCGTATTGTGCCATTTCTCCCAGGTACAGCCAACATTTTGATTGGACTACCTTCTGATGGTTACGGTAGCGGAGAAGAGACAAGCCATACCGTTAGTTTTGTGGTATCTACGCCTTTTGCTAGGGGTACGGCTCTATATTTCGGCATTCTGTGGTATGTATAGACAGGAGAAAACGCAATAGAAAGGAGTCAAAGGTAACATATATGTCCATTTTTGTACCCCTGTCTCCAAACCCAAACCTTGATGTCCATCATGTCACACCATTACGCAAAATATTCTGAATATCCCATCGGCCCACTCTGTATATTTGGGACCGAAACCCCGCCCTCTAGTCTGTTCTGAATCATTTCAAGGGCGAACCTATCATTTGTCTGTGTCGCCCACAACTGAGTGAGACGAGGCACAAGCCAAGGTGCGCGTCCAAGAATAACCAAACAAGTAAGATCATGGTTCAGTAGTAAATCGAGCCGTTGAAGATCTGGATAAGCGCATAGCAGAGGCCCAAGCTGCTCGCTACGGAAATTGGTTGACAGACGACGAAGTTGCGGAAACATTGGACTATTCTGTT
>WSTJ01000926.1:0-16514 GCA_019623705.1 Ceratobasidium sp. 428
CCATATATGGGCATATGTTGTCCCAGAGAGTCTACTAGGTGTGCAGGATTTCCCAGGATTTCCTGGGATTGGGGTACTGTCAGAGTCCTCGATGATGTGATAAGTGATGAGTAAAGGGTATGAGGACGAGATGCCTCAGTGACCAAACGATGTAAGAGAGAACTGTATTGACGAGGAGGTCAAGTTCTTGGTCTGTAACCTCGAACTTGCCCTTGGTTATATACATCTAGGTGCACAGCCTTGTATCTACGCGTACAAAGAACAAGTCATACTAATTGGATATCAGATGTGAAATGAGAAGGATTAGTAAGACTTCTGGAACATTCCGTAATCATGTGATTTCTGACTAAAAGACCCTGATGACAAAGATTACAAATGAGATGACTAAGGTTATGACCGATGTTCCATAAAAGGAAAATATACCAGAAAAATATAATAAAATCGTGAATATATTTTAGGGAAGCGTGTCAAGTCATGACAGGTACCAGACCCTGCGCTTCTTTTTTTCCTGGGAAATCCTAGGAAATCCTAGGAAATCCTGAGAAATCCTGGAGCTCCTGGGAAATCCTTAGTTTTCTTTAGTTCTCCTCAGAAATCACTCAACACTGAAAATGAAATCTTTTTGTCTTGTACGGCCTCTCATAGTAGACACTCAATAGAACAATCCAACCACTAATAGATTTGTGGTCAGACAAGAGAAGCGGGAACACAAGGATAAGACATCAGGCCATATATAGGCAAACCAATGCATACATGCACAAATGAATAGACTAAGTGAGAAGATGGAACAATACAGGACCAGCCCGTTCAGATGTTAGTAGACACTACTGTTGAAATATACTGGCCAACACTGTTCAAATTTGGTCCTATGTCCCTGCAGGGCCGCAGTACCTGACGCTTGGGGACAGATGTATCAAATACAGGCAAACAATCTTTAGCGTGCGGTGTTTTTACGTTAGCGCCACTCAGCCAAAAGCTGAAAAGCTAGATAGCACTCCCGAGTGCTGACTAGCCCAGGAGGGACGGAAGCCAGACCCCCGCTTGGCAATCACTAAACGAGCCCTTGGGATGAGATGGAAGCACTGGCTAACTCGGCTCCCGGTGCTCCCAAGTGCTCATTCAACCAAGCTAGCGCTGAGCTGCTAGCTAGCTTTTTGGTTTTTGCCCAAGCACTACGGCTTGACACGTACAGTATTGCAATTGAATAAAAAACAAAAATATCACAATTATACCATTACACTCTTCTGGTTTTGGCGCATCTAATAAGCCATTGCTGCCAGAGCCTATGTAGACCAGGGACATCAGGAAAAAGGGAAACGTCTACCGGGGTCTATGTAGACTGGTGTAGACCTGTAGCACCCTGGAGTCTATATAGACGGCCCATGTCTACGGTAGACCGTCTGTAGACCGGCGTAGACTCATGGTCTACGGTAGACATGTAGTCTACCGTAGACTGTCAGTCTACTGTAGACTGCTGTAGACTTGCCATTTGGTTATATCTCTATGCAATGCATTTATGGCCAATATGATTTGTCAGCTTGATGACTCAGCTTACTTGTGATACATTGTTTGTCAGATATGTCGTTGATCTGTGACTAAGCAGGCACACATCAAACCCTGCATCAGGTACCAGCATTTGATCAGACAGAATCAGATGATATATTTCTTGGCCTAAGCCGTATTGGGAACATTCCAAACACAAAAAAAAATCGTAAAAATTCTCAAAAAAAATGCCAGCTACTCGTTGGTCTGCTTACGACGCTTCGTGCTCTTGCCTACACTCGCCACAGATGCCGCTTCGCCCTCCTCATCTTCCCGATTGACCTGGCGCTTCTTGCGTGGCGAGACATGCTTGCCAACGGATAAACCCTTGCCCAGAGGTGAACGTGGTTTGCTGGTTGCGGAGCGCTGCTTTGGTGCAAAATCATAGTCAGAGTGCGCACTGGTGCTCCCCTTGCCACGCTCATCCTCCCCGTGGTGCTCACTCACCCCCTTTTGCCCTCTCTGCACACCTTCGCCATCCTCAGACTCGTCGTCTGCCTCTTCATCCTCATCGCTTCGCTCGCCCTTCCCATTGTCGCGCAACTTAGTGGGTGTGATCTGCTTTGGCACAGGCTCTACCCGAGGCGTCTTCATGCAAAAAAGGATCGGTAACAACTCAATATACTGTCAATCCACTCACCTTGACCTTTGGTTTGTTCCGCGTCAGGCTTACCTCCTTCACTGGTTTGGAGGGAGTGTCCGTTCGCCGTTCAGAGCCTAGCGGCGAGTATTCAGGCAAAGCTACGACCTTCGAGCGAGTAGGCGATTCTGGCCATGTCAACTTGCCGGTCCCCTCCGAACCACTTTCGGCCTCCTCGTCGGAACTGCCTTTGGTCCTGCGCGATCCGAGGACAGGGATCGGGTTTTTCCCCGCACCTTTGGCTGTCATTCTCGCCTCGTCGGACTCGTCGTTGGCCAGGCTGGAGGCAGAGGTACGCACCAGAATAGCCTGCTCTCTTGCAATCTTTGCCGACTGCCGACCCCGGGTAACGTTGGCAAGCGTAATGACGCCATCGTCAGAGCTATCTGAACGGTTGCCACCCTTTACAGGCGACTTGAATTTGGCGTACGAGCTGTAAATTAGATACCAGTTAATGTGATAACGATACTGGAAATGTGCAGGCGAGCAAGGAGAACTTACGAGCCGGCCTTCCACAAACCAACCCTCAACTTGAGGACCACCGCAGCGTCACCTTTGCGCAAGGTCTGTAGGTTCTGCAGGTGGTGGTCGTATAACTCGATGAGTTTGGCCCGATCTATCGAGTCGTCCACTGAATCCTCGCCGCTGTCGTTTGAATTGTCCGGTCTTTTCTTGCTCTTCCGTTTTTTCCGGTCTTTGACTGGCAGTTCACCCGGGATAAATGATTTCAGTAGAAAATGCGCCTGTAACCACCATATAATAAAATATCACCAAAAGCGAAATAAAAACACTCACAAATGCGCAGATCAGTGCAATAGTTGGAAGTGGCATCCGGCGAAATTTGTCGGCGTACATAGTCGCGATTGAATCACCCGATTTCTTTTTCGTAAAAAGCAAATGTTTGACGGCTTTTTCAAGGAATTCGCCCTGATAATACCCGGTCTCAGGCTCCGCGCCCTCCTAGGTGGTGATCAGTACAATGTTGGTTGGCACGGAAGACACATGCCTTTGTGTGAAACCGGTTTTTCTTCGACAGTTTTTTCGCCCGCTCAGCAATTTGTTCAGTTGTCCCCTCATCGAGTTTGAAATGCGACACCAACTGGTTCTTGATAGCCTGTTTGATGCGCCCTTGGAAGCTTGTGACGCGAAATTTAATCTAAGAAACGTTTTTGTGTGGTTATTGTGACTGGTTGACAATACAACAATTTATCGCTCACCGCACAAAGCTTGCGAATTGTAATGCGCTTGCTACTTCGTTTGAAGCCAAGCTTCCGAACCGAGTACCTCCACGTTCGCACGATAAGCGGGTTGTACTGCGATGTACTAGCAAACCAGCCCTTCACCAACAGCCGCTGGCACACCTTGTCAACTGTCGCATCAATGAGCTCTGCATCTGAACCATCGTAGTCCCCGCTTTTTGGTTTCCCTCCTTTTCTTGGCTAGACGACCTCGTAAGTTACCAGGTTCAAACAGAAAGGTCAATTACTCACTGGCGCGCCATCCGTATCCCCAAGCCGACTGGCAGTATCCGAAGCCCCAGACGTGAAGTTCCCGTCCGAGAGGTTGGGATCGGTACTTACGTCGTCGTTGTCCTCCGGTTGCTCGTCCACAGGCGGGAGCTTGGACGATGGAGAGCGTGCTCGTGACGACTTCTCCTTGGTCTTCACACCGGAGGACCCGGAACGTTTATCGCCGCTAGACTTTGCGGGCGAACGAGGAGCGGAACGGCGTGGCAATGGCACCCGCGAGTTGGTGGCTGAATTTGTGGACGCGCCGCTCGAAATTCGTGAAGTAGCCTTTGAAGCGCCGCTGAACTTGCGCTTGGAGCTGTCGCTGACAGTGCGCAAACTATTACGGGACGAGACTAGAATTGTCTTCCCTAGATCAAGTGTAAATACGCAGCTGATAGTAGTGAAAAGTGAACTAAACACACCGGGCTTTCCCTTGCCTAGCGAGGCTTGTGAGCGCTCCTCCGCCTCTGTCGTGCCTAAGTCCTGTAGCTGGGTTGTGATACAGTGAGCAGGCCAACAACAGATTGGCTACAAATATCGAAAACTTACTTCGTCGCTTGCAAAGATCTCCTTTGTGCTTGATGAACCGGCATCTGCCGATTTCTTGCCTCCGCTATTCCAAATGCTACGAAGCTCCTTCAACGTAAAGTCAAAGTGATCAGTTCGTCCATCACGCGCGGCAATCTGTACAACCAGCCTGCGCTGGGCCACGTCGCCGTTCGTCTCGGTTGTCTGCCGGGAGGGTTTGGTGGCGGGTTTCTCGGCTGGCGCTAAGGTTTGCATGCCGAATTAGTGATTACCCAAGAAATACCAATGCAATCGTGGAAAGTACATACCAGGCGACAAAGAGGTACGCCTCTTCCCAGAAGCCTTCTTGGAGATGGGAGGTGGTGGGGGTTCGTTGTCGTCCTCCTCGTCTTCGTCCTCCCACTCTCCTTCCTCCTCCTCCTGTCCAGTGGCCTGCGCAGCCTCCTTCTCGGCCTTTTGTGCGCGTATATTGTCGTTGCGCCTTTTCGTCTCGCGTTGTTGTTTGAGCTGCTCTTGTTCGATATCTATATTGTATGGTACTCGTTGTAAGTATAACATATAGGACATGCAAATACGCACCGTGTTTCTCCTGTGCGCGCCATGAGCGAGTGCGCGAACGTTCTCCACGGCGGAGAGTTGATGTGTTTTCGGCGTCGGACATGGGGTGTTGTGGTGAGGAAAAACAGAGACTGGCCGCACGTGGGTTGGCCGAGCTGATAGTGATAGCTCAGGTCGAGCTCAGGGCTTAGTGCGCCAAAATACAGGATGGCGGGGTATCCACGTGGGTGTATGCGCTTGACCTCAGTGTGGCATGCGATCAGCGCTGGAACCATGTTCGCATTTGAAGTATGGACTAGGACGAAAAAAAATCCATTTGCCGAGCCCGTGGTACAAAAGTTATGCAAGTTCGAATGAGAATGATAGCCTCACCGTTTACTACTCACTCATAGCCCTTGCTCAGTCTCGAATTTACCATGCCAGCTCTGTTCCGATGCGAATTTTGCAAGGATTACTTCAAGAGCGACAAAGCGCTTGCAAACCACCTCGGCAGCTCCACCGAACGTTGTCGCCCTGCACTCCATGGCCACCTTGCTAGTGTGTATTCTACGGATGACGGGGAGTCGGATGAAGAACAAGACAATGAAGATAGCGTACCTGATAACGGGGATCACTCCGGCAGTAACCAAGGTCACAGTGACGAGGACGAGGATATGCGTTCACGCGCTAGTTCTGACAGGATGAGCTTAGACGAACGGAGTGATAGCAATCACTCACAGGATCCAAATCAGGGACACGAGCGCGCTGAGGAAGAACCAACCCGCTTGCGCGGCACAGAAACGTTCGTTGAGCACTATCATGTGCCCACTGTTGGAGAGCCGATCCGTCGAGCAACACCAGAGGAGTTGGCTGAGCGGCGGAGAAGCCACGAAGAAGTCGGACCTTTCGCCGACGAGGATTTGTTTAGCCTCATCGAATTATTGATGACTTCGGGAATGTCGGGCAAAAAACGGGACGAGTTCTTTGAGCTTAACCGAGTACGTCTTAACAAGCATCGCATGCAGCATAAAGAGCTCACCAGCGCTAGATTAATGGGGCAACTCCTTGGAGCAGCAACCGTGAAATGTTAATAGATATCGACAAATTCCTACCGCGGGGCCCAAAATGGCGGGTGAAAACGTTCAAAATTGTCGGCAGCAAGGGCACAGAATATGTTCAATTTTGGTATCGCAATCTCCTTGAAGCTATCCTGCAGCTGTTAGCGGACCCCCAGTTTCGAGAACATATGATGTATAAACCTACAAAGGAGTACACAACCGCAGAGCGGACGACTCGCAAATACGGTGAAACACCCGCCTCTGATCGGATGTGGAACCTCCAGGTACGGATGATTAATGTTCCAGACGCTTATGCTTACCTAGTTTAGTAGAGAATGATTGGCGATATTTTTGGGACAGTAATCCCGACATACCTTGCTTCGGATGAGACCGGATTGACCACATTCGTTCGAGAGCAGAAGGCCCACCCCGTATATGCCACTATCGGTAACTTGGCAAAGGCTGTCCGGCGTCAGATATCCAAGCGGGGTATGGTTTGCGTTGCTTACCTACCGGTCACAAAGCTTGCGTGCGAGGGCAACGAGGAAAAGCGCCGAATTCTGAAAAGCAAGTTATTCCACGCGTGTATGCGCACACTGACAGAGAGTATACGTACCGCTGGCAAGCAAGGCGTTGAGGTCGTATGCTCTGATGGTAACGTTCGGCGCGGGTATCCAGTTTTTTGTGGTGCGATGCTTGATTTTGCCGAACAGTGCAAATACGCGTCTATTCGAAAACCTGTCTGTCCGACATGTGGAGTTCCAGCTGGCGAGCGCGGCGACTTGACGAATTACGACAAACGCGATGTAGATGAGATCTTGGAGTGCATGCAGCAGCATGAACAGGATGGGTCAGCGCGCTTTGTGGAACTAGGACTGATGCCGGTTGAACCGTTCTGGACAAAATTACCGTTCGTTGATGCGGGCTCATTATTCCCTCCGGACTTGCTGCATCAGCTTTATAAGGGGGTATTCAAAGATCACCTGTTGGAACGGTCAGCGTTTGCATTGGGGAAGGACGAATTAAACAACCGGTTCAAGTCAATGTCGCCGCATCACGGCTTGCGACACTTCAAAGACGGCGTTCTGAAGGCGGCACGCTGGACTGGGCGCGAGCTGAAAGAACAAACTCGAGTATACTTACCGACAATGGCCGGCCAAGACCCCGAGGTAATGGCGTGCGCTCGCGCATTGATCGAATTCATATTCCTCGCGCATTCGTCCTCTTTGACAGGTGATGACCTAAACCGAATGCAGGAGTGCCTTGAAATCTTCCATGCGAACAAGCATATATTCCCGGAAATTGGTGCATTAGGCGAGCAGGATCAGCGCAAAAAAAGAGGCCCGGTACGTACCTTTCATGGTATTCCGAAGGTTCATGGCTGTCAGCATTATCCGTTCCATATACAAGAGCATGGGACACCGGACGGTTTTAACACCGAGCTTCCGGAGAGGCTGCATATCCGGGATGCTAAGGTGGGATATCGGGCGTCGAACAAAAAAGAGGTTATCGCACAGATGGCAACGTATATTCAGCGGATGGAGGCGATTGCCAAGCATCGTGCTTACCTTAGGCACAAGGCGAACCCTGACGCCGACGATCCCGAGGCTGGCCGAGCCGAAGAGGATGAATTGGAATTACCACCAATCGACGAGGAAGACGATCCAGTAGTTGGTGATGATATCATAGTCGAAGGCGTCGTTCGGCGGTTGGCTTTGGATGAGGCAGACGAGGGCGATGAGGAACACGCCGACGCTGATGACCAAGCCAGGAGAGCCGTTGACAGAGGTGCCGCTGTACTTGAAGGCGAGCTAGAGGAGCAGGTCAATGAGGAGGAGGAGGTGGTGCTAGAGCGGAAAGATGTCGGTGATGATGGGACGTGGGAAGAAGTCACCTTCCTAACAGAAGGCGAAGATGGGGAGAGAGAAACCGAAGACCGGCCCTCAATCTTCCATCCCGACCCTGAAATCAAACACGCAAAGAAGCCGACGGTCAAGGTCCAGGGTACTCACCTCCTCGAAAAACATGGCGCGACTCGCTTACTTCCAGCAATCAAGTCCTTCTTTCGCCGTGAACAACTCGAATTCGACGGTCCCGCCCCCAATTTGAACGACAACTTTAGTGTCTGGTATCGATGTCGCTTATTCCACTCTCCTCCTCCGTTCAAACCTACCGAAGGCCCCAGAGTTGATGTCGTTCGAGCACTCCCAGCCATTGTTGACCGCCACGGCTGTTGTCGAAGGCCAGCTCATTTCGACACGGTCCTTTATTTCTACAACGAGGAGGGCGTTGGGCTTTGGCGTAAGTTCTGCCTTTTCCTTCTCATTATACTTTGCTGACACCTTATTCATGCTCTAGGTTCCCGCGCATGTCGAATCCGCGCAATCTTTGAGCTCCCAGAGAGGTTCCAACATCTTTACTCTGACAAGCTCGTCTACGCCGAGTTGTTCAACGAATTCCGTGGCCCTGAACGGACAACAGGACTTTACACTACAACCCACACGTACGACAACCAAGCGCGACGGGAGGCTCGGGTTTTTCCCCTGTCGCAGCTTCGGATGACAGCGCATATTGCCCCGCACTATGGTACGGCCACCACAGAGCTGGATCTGTCGACCGAGAGCGACATCCTGCACTCGTGCAGGAAATTCCTGTTCAACAAGTACGGGAGTTTTTTCTCGTTCGAGCTAATGCGCCATTGGGAAAACGTTGGGGCGCTGGAATAAGTCCCGTAAGTCCCGCATCTTGCATTGTATTTTTTTTTGGCTGGCTCACTCATCGACGTATAGAACGCTCGTTATTCATTTACGATCACTGTGTCTGTTCACACTTTTTGTTATCCTTATCACTTGAATTTTTTTGTTGAACCAATCTTCGTATACGAACAAGGCGAATAACCCAAAAAAGCCTGACCTGTTTGGTGGCTACTTTCGGTTACCGACACACGGCGAACCCCAACGGACGAAAACCCACGCAGCTGCCTCCTTTTTTCCTTCGCACTTTTGCTTTCTTTTCCCTTTTTGTTCGTTTCGTTCCTTTCTTATCGGCTTCAGACTCCTTGCTCGCCGTTTCTTGCCGTGTCCACCTCAACTCATTCCCCTCGTCTCGGTTTATCTCACACACCACCACGTAAGCGCACTCCCTTCACTACTTATTCTATGCACTAACAGCACAACGCGTCGGCAGTTTCTACATGTTACGACAAACCATCATCAATCCCCTGTACGCACGAAGACGGCCTACCGGTAATATCTCCACCCCCGCGAAGCAGAATATTAGTCACATCCCCCCAACTCGCTCCAATGGACAAGAACCGCGCGCCGCCCGTTCCGTCGTCTCTGCTCCTCGTTCATCCCCAGTCGCAGGGTCCGAACGCCAACCAGATTTATTTGCCGCTCCTCTCTCCTTGTCTGGCGCCGCCGGCTTGTCGTTCGCCCATGGTAATTGCGAGAGACCACGAGTACAATCGAGAGAGCCGAAGCAGCCGACAACGGCAACCCAGCACGAACGAGCGCGTCAAAGTCGAAATCCTCAACCCTCGGATTGCTTCTATCTGCGCAGCGCTGGCCTATGCTTGCCTGTGGACGCCCCTCCCTTCCCGCTATGACCCTCGTCTTGCATGTAGCACACCGATGGGGTACCATCGGTGTGCATCACGTGACGCACGTCGATGGGGTACCATCAGTGTGCATCACATCAGCTGGTGTCATCAGTGGCGGACATGGCAGACATATTGTACCGGACCCTGGCGATGCAGGCTCGCAGTCTCAGCAACATTCGACGTTCAAGGTCAAGCTTGGCGAGTCGGACTCGGTCCCGCGTCCACCTGTGCCTGGTAGTGCGGACAACCACGCTCGCTCTGTGGCCGGCTCAAACGGATCTGCTCGGTTGCGCACTACGCCGAGCCCCACGATGGGACCTCCCCATAGGGTCGTTGACGAGGACCGACGCCAGTGGTGGGGTGGACGCACTTATCGCCCTGTCTACCTATCAGGGCGCATCTGCAGGCAAGCCTGGATAGCTCGGCCCCGCACTGCGTCTGTACATTCCATTGCGTCTCCAGGTCCGCGCATGAGGGGTGCTCGCCATGACACACTCCCGCCTCCACCGAGCACCACGCGCTTTCCACCTGTGTCGACCACGGCACAGCGGCTGTTGCCTCCGTACCGTCCCAGATCGTCTTTGCCTCCCCCGTCCTCGCCGCAGTCTGTTCAAATATGGGATCGTCAACCGACTGCCACCGAGCCCATTCCCGCGCCGTGGGTTGTCGCAGCCTAGGGATAAGACGCCGTCGCTCAAACGCGGGATGGACGACGACCCAAACGGACCGGTCGAGTCGAAGCGGGGTAGAGTGGATGTGTTGACCCCGATGCCGAATGCATTTCCCCACCAACGTCGACGGCTCTTGTGCCGCAGGAACCGAACATCCATTTGCTCTACCAGGTAAGCCTATCTCTTCTAATATTTTTTTCAATAACTAACGATGAAGCGCATTCACAGTACTCGCACCGTAGTCATCTACCAACCCCGTGGTCCCATCCCTCCCTCTTCATGCCCACTTCCATCGACGCGCAAACTGGCCACATCCCCATCAACACCCCCGCCATCACGCACTCCAGAACATTCAGCAACGGCTTGCTGTGTTGGTTATGCGTAATGATATCTGGCAACGATTGATCGGGCCGGATCGAGTGGGGAGATTTTTAGGGCTGATGTTTGGGCCAAGTGGGTGTGGCGCCGGGGCTGGTGGTGCGGGCGGACAAGCGGCGAGACAGATCAAAGAGTACGGCACGCGGATGACACACGCGCGTGAGGCCCCGAATCGGGTTCACATATGACTTTGCGCCGGACGAGGAGGATGAGGACCAGGTTAAAAAGCCGACCATGCGGACCCGAACGATAATCATTATACCGGATTTGTCACCCATCCAGCCGGTGGATCGTAAAAGCAAGGGGTGGGCGATAGAAGAAGTGCTCGATCCCGAGTCGGACGAGTGGAACCAGGGTGTTGAGGCGAGTACTTGCGGTGTTACCGCAAGCTGGGCGAGCGTCCTATTGTCCCCGAGGACATTCCAATCCTAGTCAATCAAATGGACGTGTTCGGTCTTCAAGTGCGGGCGAGCGCATTGGAGCGAGCGGGTCGTGACGGGTGGAACGAGTGCGTGGCGGTTGATGTAAGATACGGGGCAGTGGGAGTTTTCGTCTGAGCGCGCGTGCACTGGGGAGGTTGTTGTTCTGCATAATGATGGATGGTTTCCTCCGTCATCCCTATACATTTTCTTTATGCACGCGGGGGTGTGGATTCGATTTGTGCGTGCAAGCGTGTATTAATGTTTCTGTCTGATGTGATTGTAGCAATTATAATTTATAGTGCCAAAAATCGTCGCTCATCATTTCTGATAGTTGAACCTAAATGGGAACAAACAAAATAGTAAACTATATAGTAATGTGAACTTGGCAGTGACAATGTAGGGCTACGGGCGTCTACGGACGTCTACGGTGAAGGGTGATATCTACAGTAAATGTTTGATAGGGAAATGGCATCTACGGACGTCTATGTAGACTGGCAACATCTACGGACGTCTACCGTAGACCGTTTTGTCTACGTAGACAAAACCGTTTTTCCTGATGGATGTTTATGGAGGTCTACCATAGACTGTTTTTTCTACACAGACAAACCCCATTCTCCTGATGGGCTCACTCGGAAATAATTTTACCTCGAGACAGCAAACAAGGATGCGGCAGGCTCAACTTCAAGAGAGGACTTTCTCACACAATAGTTACAAATACAATCAAGTACGCCATTTGCACCACACTTAGCCGAGCCTAAACAGTGCACATACACACATTTTTCTTTCGCAAAACCTTAGCTTTTGGTCTCTCGGCACTGGAGACCTGCTTGAGTGATTTTCGCCAACTGTACGAAAAATTGAGTGGCATCACCAGGAGATCGTTGGCATATCATGGTATTGACTTACAATTCCAATTACCGACGCCACGTTTGGCCGTTTCACCGGTGAGAGCTCCCAACACCATCGCAGCAGGGACCACATCCTCTGCCCATCCTTGGAGCCAACCGGCAAGCTTGCCTCGGGTCGTTCGATTTGAGATGATTGGTTGTCAACCACCCAACCGAAGGACAGAGAGGATTTTGTGTCGGAGAATGGAACTTTCCCCGTAATTGCCTCCTATTGCAGTGATGACGTTAGCGAAAACACGCTGACATTAAGGTAGTAGCTGACCAGTATGGTCTGGCATACGCGCTCGATTAGCTCCCTGTAAGCCGACATATACAAACCAACACACACCATTCCTAATGCATATACGTCCGACGCAAAGTTGCATCTCGCAGCATCAAACTGATTCAAAGCCCCAAACAGTTCTGGGGCCTATACATACGGGACAGGTCAATGGAAATTTGATGAGTACAATGATCACACGCACTGCCCAGGGACGCGACAGGATTTTCGTAACATTCATGCTATGTGAGAAGTACTTGAGGCCGAACTGCTGAGAGACAGCATTGCCGAAGTCCGCAAGCCTAGGCGAGCCATCCTTTGATATGAGGACATTCGTCTTTAGTGCAATAGTGTTATCAATGGTGAATTCTCTCTGCATTGGACGCCTACCCCTTTCAGGTTGCCATGGACCTGGATAGTTGTCGTATCAATGACACTTGTACAAGCTACACATTTGACCTACCACACCCAACCCATGCAAATATAACAGACCTTCGGCTATTTGTACACTCTGTCGGGGGCATTTTCTGTGAGATTATCTGGGGCTTCAATAACATAACCTCACCATCTTGCAGCGGTCAGTATCTGGATATTGCCGAAGGTACCGAGGCATGTCGCCATTCAACTCCCATGCCCCGACTATCCCGATCTCACCCGGCCCAAGCGATGCTACTCCGAGTAGTGGCTGAACGTTCGGGTGTCGACATCTCGCCCGCGCGCGAATTTCGCTCGCTACAAGCTGGATGATTGTGAGTACTGAATTCACGAAGAAGCTGAACCCCTAACCTTCAGGCGCTTCTGGCTTTCCCAACTCGCGTCCTCGTGTAGAATCATGGTCTTGATGGCTACTTCCATGCCGAAAGTAAGCTTGCCTCGAAAGAAGCCCTCATAATTCCATGACAGTGGGTGATCATGGGCATCGCGGGTTGATACATCTAGTAGTTTTGTGAGGTTTCCACAGCCCTGGTGGCCTAGTTGCCGAACCATCTGCTTAACAGTCTAGCCAAACCAGAGTGGAAGTCAACTCCACCTAAGGATGAAACGTGGTAACTCACCGTAGTTTCTGTAATCTCATCAGTCAATGATGGCGTGGTACTAAGGGGGCGCACTGAGGCAGGAGGTGAGCCGAAGTTTAGTCCTGTATGCTTGATAGTATAATTCACCGTTTCCATTACCTCCCATCCCCGTTCCCAGTACGTCCCATAGCCGGATGGTTCGATCCAAAGATCCAGAGATAAGTGCTCCACCATCAGGGGTGAACACAACACTATTCACCCAATTGGTGTGGCTACATAGTGAGTTCGTCTGTGCAGCGCCTGTCGCCGCATCCCATATGAGTATCGTCTTGTCGCCTGAGCCAGAAGCGATGTATCTGCTGTCAGGTGAGAACGCTACTGACCTAACACTGCCAGTATGTCCCTCTAGAGGGTCTCCCACGCTGGAGCCAATCGATGTGTCCCATATGCGAACAGTCTTATCAGCAGATGCAGAGACAATGCGGCGGCCATCAGGCGAGAAAGCTACGGAGCTGACCCATTCCGTATGACCGGTATGTTGGAAAAGCGTGGTTCTGGTAGCTACGTCATACGTCTTCATAGTCCCACCGTAGCCTCCACCGAGGACCTTGCTGCTATCAAGCGAGACAGCTACCGAATACACAGATACGCCTACATCAATTGGTGTTCCAGTTAATCTTCCCGTGCGTGCGTCCCAAAGACGGATCGTTTTGTCCCAAGACCCAGATACGATGAGGCGACCATCATACGAGAACGTCACTGATTGGAGGATGTCGGTATGTCCCTTGAGTGGTTCTATTGCCGCGGCGCCCGTTGCGGTATCCCAGACTCGTATGGTGTTGTCCCAAGATCCGGATGCAATTGTGCGACCGTCAGTTGAGTATGCTACGGAGTTGACATTGTTACTGTGTCCCCGGAGCGGACCAAGCACCATTTCATCGGAGTGCAGGTCCCATATTTGAACATTCCAGCCACAACCAGCCCCCACGCGAGCGCTGTCTGGAGAGACTACAACCGAGAAGACACGATCACCAGCTTCCCAACTCTGAGCCAATAACGCCATTTCGTCTCAGTAGCAGACTCTTGCCACCCGCTTAACGACTTTGGTGGCGTACACGAGCAACGCTAGAATACTGAGGTATCGGTTTCTGACCCTGGCTAAGTCTCCTCGATGAGGCTGTTGATGATGTTGGGCGGTTAACGGTACAGTGAGGCGGGTAGTCGTGAAATTCGTAAGGGCAAGCGTAGTCTCGATGCCAGGCGAGTCAGTGCTGTAGTGTTGTAGCGGAAGGGACAACGATCGTTGTGGTTGATTACAGGCCTACAACCATAGGCGCTCTTCCTGTTCCACCGATCGTTTCCCGGGCACTGCCTCGGCTCAGGCTCGGCGCTTCAAGGAGGAAGCCACGTCAATAACACTGTTCTTTCTCACCGAGAAACAGTGGTGCGCCAAGTGTTCTGTATCATGGTGAGGCGCCGCCAAGCACATGATCGGTGCTTTTGTTAAGGAAAACTAAAAAAAAACTTTATACCTCGACGCTGACGCTCACAACCAGACTCACGGGCGCCTGATCGTAGCTCATTGATGTTCATGAGGACCATGAGGCGTACGAGAAACATCGGCAGGCTCCGTAAAGTCAAGCTCGTTCATTTGCACGGTGGCGGGTACAATTCAAATTCTAAGCGAGAGGCTTTTGCCAAACAGATATAATCTGTAATCCCGGGTCGATACAATTAAGGATTGAATGTGTACGTCTCCTGGCGCCCGGGAGGTGTCGAATTTCAACATAAATAATTACCTTGCTTTACTGCTAAATTTAAGATCAACAACTGCGAATTTTAGCTCGAATTTCAGCCGTAGCTTACGTACTTTAAGCCTTCCCCTTTCAACATTTCTTAAGGCTCATATTCGACACGCTTCGGGAGGGTTTTTAATAAGCAATTTTGGCCTATATAATTGCGCATATATAGGACATTGAATACAGCGATTCAAAACATTATTGCGGTATTACAGTATTTGGGGTTGAAATGAGGATAGAGCGAAGGTGAAAGCTGTCACAGTGTCTTATGGCGCGGCTGGCGGCGAAGTCGAGTAGACGGCAGTGACAGCG
This sequence comes from Ceratobasidium sp. 428, assembly GCA_019623705.1. NCBI lineage: Eukaryota > Fungi > Basidiomycota > Agaricomycetes > Cantharellales > Ceratobasidiaceae > Ceratobasidium > Ceratobasidium sp. 428. The sequence continues at coordinate 15,183 of WSTJ01000926.1, forward strand.
AGAGCACTGTGTCTAAATAGTACAGATGTGCGAGCCGACGCGACACAAATAAATCATCGCAGTGGTGTGCTCAGCGACGGCGGCGGGCGGCGGGAGCGTCAGTAGGGCGAGTGCGCAACTGTTGGAGTGACATACTTGGGTGCGGTGTATGAACACAATTGACGCTGCTCAACATGTGTGCCCGTTGGTAGGTACCTCGGCCGGGTCGGCACACAGAAGTGTCGAGCACGTCGAGGCGCGGGCGAGGTCGAGTTGGCGTGTGAGGGAGGCATAGAGACCGCGACAGACAAGTGTTCATACAAAAATCAGCAAGACGACCTTCGGCTCGAGCACGCAAGAGAACATACCAGGAGTACTTGCGCGACCTTCGGATTTGGCGCCGTTGACGATCATCTCACCTAACGAGAAGATGATTGTGATGGTTTTGGGGTCACGAATACGCGCAAAGACCATGGCAAAACGCGTTACTCAAAGTTCGAACGGTTGGCAACCATAGATAAAATACGCTTAATATACATACCTGAGCTCGTGCAGGCGTAGTTCACCGCGGTCTGCGTTGGGCGCGTTCGTCATCCAGGTCGAGTCGAGTCGATCCACAGCGGCTGAGACGGGTCGACGGGGATGGCGGCGGACGAGTGGCGGCAAGTCCGCTGCAATCAGAGCGGTAGTGGTGGCGAGCAAGGAACCTGATTGGCAGATCCAGAGTGGCACGTGATGTGCCACACAGGGTCGCAATTCAATCGCGACTTAGCGGTTTTGCGCCGGCTCCACCACATCCTCGCCGCCCCCGCCACCATGCGACCTTTGCCAGACACTTGGTAGTTTTTTTTTATTTTTATTTTTTATATTCGCCACCATCGCTGTCCCTCGGAGCTCTCGTCCAAGCATGCTTACAGTGAGTCACGCCTCACAACCCATACTCAACACTGATCTTTGTTGCCCTAGTCGCGTTGTTCCCCCCGCCACGCCTCCCTAGCACCCATTTGGACCCGCCACTGTCCATTGCATGGCTTCATCCACGATTCCCTACCTCAGCCATGCATAGGCGTATTTGCGACGGGTGCTACGCTCCTTCATGTGCTCCGAGGTTCTCCTTTTAACAAAGTCTCGGTGTAATTTCATCAGGAAAACTGGGGAATTCCACTTTAGATAAATTAACTTTAATTATGCCTAATTTACTGGTTAAGGGGATTCACGACCCCCCCCCTTTCGTTACACAAAATTTAGGGACCTTTCATCAGGAAAACTCCCCCCACATCAGCAAACATGGGTTTGAACTTGAAAGTGCTTGATTGACCTTTAAGACTTGGACCTAGCTTATTAAGTACTTTC
>WSTJ01000927.1:0-16513 GCA_019623705.1 Ceratobasidium sp. 428
TACAATTTTACCAATAGGTGCTGCTGGTCTACAGCACCAACACGCATGCTGCATCAGTTTTGTGAGCCAGTGTATGTACAGTCCATAGATGGTGTTATTTTAGGATGACCTGATATACGCCTAAACACTACGTAGCCACTCTGCTTGATTGTGTTATTTAACCTAATGTAGCTATTTATGACTGTATAATTATAGCTTCGTCTAGCTAAGGCAAGCGATGAAACAGTGCTCTTAAATCAGACGTTGCTACTGCCAGGCCTGCAGTGTATATGTTGCATATGCAATCCTACTCGATATTGGATTCATCGGCATGGAGCTTACGAGCTGGCAGGAAACTAGCGAGCCGGCGGCTATGTGAATTGAGACTGGTCAGCTTGCGAATGCGCAGCTCTCTTCGTGTCGCGCTCTCTGCGAGTTCTGAGGCGTCTGAAGAAAGATGAGACCCTGTCAGAGGATACATATCAATAGGCTTGACAGGGGCGTCAAGAGCTCATAATTGCCAAACGCGGGCCGATAAATGTGCATATACCCGGTATTTGTCGCACCTATCATGAGCGCCGAATAAAAACCTGCGCGCTAATTTGAATTTCTCTGCCCTACAACCACCGCCATGTCAATGATGCTACCGAATAATCAGTCTCAGCCTTATAAAGCAAAAATGAATCAAGCAGAGGATAAAACGACGAACTCCTTAGGCGTCCGTCCAGATATACAAACCGTTAGTCGAGGTTTCATGACCCAACACGGATGGCACTTTCTAACAACCCATGCAGACCAAACCGTCAGAAGAGCGGTTGGATCCTCATACAGTCGAGGTAAGCGTGAAATATGGGACAAGACAAGGCTCAAAAGCTTACTCTCGCCAAATGCCTGGCAGGAGCTGGGCACCGGTCAGAGGGCAGACCTATTGACTGGTGAGCAAGGAAAGAACGATCTGGATTCTGGGGTAAACAGCAGCGTACAGTGAGATGATAAATAGCTCACTGGTGCTTAGTTTAGCGAGGCGCCTCGCTTGGGATATGATGACTATGGCAAAGAGCTTGGCAAGAACGCTCGAGTGTGGAAAACATACGTGCAAGAAGCGTCCCGGTGGGATGCGGATATGGTGGACGGATGGAACAGGTACGTGCGTGTCTTCCAGCCAAAAGCGAGACACTAAGTGCAGCGCGCTGTATGAAACTCCAGATCACTGGATTTGATACTAAGTGAGTCTATGCGCTTAGCATTTAGTGGCTGCATTGATCGAGTCATCGACGGGTTTCCTAGTCTTTGTGAGTAGCCCATAGGACTACATGACGACATTATGGTCAAGTCTAAGCCTGACGCTTATCTTACATTAGGCCGCCTTATTCTCGGCTATATCCACCACGTGAGCCCTTAGCAAGTCTTGCGTACTCGTATTAAAATTGAGGAGATTTCCGATCTAACCCAGGTTTGTTATTGAGAGTTTGAAAAGTCTGCAGCCCGACCCTGCTGTGGCCTCGTCTAACACGTTGTCTGCAATATCCCAAACCCTTTTCTTGATCGCAAACAGCCAGCCTGGATCTCCCCTTAGCCTCACAGCGCCGGAGCCCGAGACGTTTGTTGCGCCTGTATCAGCCATATGCGTGAATGCGCTCTGGTTCCTCTCCCTCAGCCTCAGCGTCTCAGTCTCGCTCATCGCCATGCTTGCCAAGGACTGGGCACGCGGCTATGTGGCAGAACTGACGGGACAGCCATATCAGCAAGCTCGAAAGCGACAGCGACGGTGGGATGGGCTGAAGGAGTGGCGAGTACCTGAGGTGATCACGTTTCTGCCTTCGCTTCTTCATCTGGCACTTTGTGAGTGTACCGTTCACTGATTCTGGTCGCGTTCGGTCAACATGGCTCATGTTTATACAAGTACTGTTTGCAGTTGGACTGACGGTATATCTGTGGAGCATCCATCTCGGGGCTGCTGTTCCGGTACTTGTCGTGACTGGGATGTCTGTAGTGGCGTACGGCGTGTCGACAGTACTGCCGCTACTGGATGAGCACTGCCCATACAATACGCCTCTCTCGAAGCTGATTAAGGTGTTTCCAAGGCCGCAGTTTGTGCACCATCTGAAGCGTTGGTTGAGCTCCGCTGAGCCAGAGGAGCTGATGCCTCAGCTTGAGTGGCCGTTTGGACAAGTGGTCGAAGAAGATTTGATGGATGATCTGACTAGCCGGGCGCTTGCTTGGCTGATTGTGAACTACGAAGATACAAAGTCGGCCGACATTGCGCTACAAGCGATTGCTGGAGCTAGTGCCAAGCTACCTATGCTGCCACTAGCTCGTTGTAATGCTCATGAACTACTTTTCGAAAGGATGGAGAGCTGCTTTGTGACCCGGCAAAGTACTGGTAAAACGTACCTGAAGGATCGGGCACTACTCGAAGCTGCATCACTATATCACCGAGCGCTAACAAACCCAGCGTCGTTCCAGCCGGAAGTTAATGATTGGGGAAGCACCCGTGAACCTTGGGAAATTTTCTTCTCCACCATAACACCGTCGTTACATTGGTGAGCAGAGACTGTACTTTGGGTTTGGTAACTTAGTTAGCTGATGTGACTTCTTGAGATGCTAGTCTCGTTGATAATGGGACAATCTCAGCGACCTCCGATCCCAACAAGGCTGCATTCTCATTAGCTGCTACATCTATTGCTGGACATCCCTACGTGTTGAAGCCTAATCCTTACATAGTCTTGACAGATCGTTTACTACAATTGCATCTCAAGGGCGAGATCGCACTCGAGGCCCCTGCTCTGTTGGCGCTCTTACGGGCTACAACACACTGGTCGAAGTTTGAAGCCGTAGACGAGAATCTTGCTGATCATGTCCGCCTCATGATTACAGCTGTCCAGTTCGCAAATTCCTCCGACGCCGCCTTGTACCCTACCCTTCAAGTGCTTGGTCTATTGGGAGCTGCTCTAACGGCATTTGCATGTTCGCGCCGTAGCTATCATAGTTGGCCACTGTCCGAGAGTTCACATCAAGAGAGCCGAAGATCTGAAGCAAATTCTATCACTAAGTACTATGAGCATTCTTTGTCATCCGCGGCCGTCGATTCACTTCTCACATTTGGACTCCTCGAACTCCTTAAAAATCACGCAGACATCCTGCGTGGTGGTGATTTTATAAATATTTTCAATGCATTTCGAAACCACCACTCTCGACCTACTTCAATCAACATACATGCGCTCCCAGTGCAAATATTTGGCTCTAACTACAGATACCTGGTCGAGACTGCTATGTCTCTCCTGAAGCCTAACAGCCAAGGAGCTTATGCCTGGAGCGAAGGCGCCCGTGCCGCTTGTCTTGCTGTATTTGATTACGAGTCGTGTTTGGAAAGCTTGCCGCAGGCTGTGGATATATACGCTCTTGCACTAGAAAACCTACGCTCCGCTAGTTTAAGCTTACTGAAACAAAGCTGTTGCTTGTTACTGGCCATAGGTAATAATCGCAACCTAATCGACGGGCTCTTGCGCAGAAATGTGTTACCGTCATATCTTGAGATGCTGGAGTGCGAGGACGAACGAGTTGTGCCGTATGTCATGACAGGAGTTGCTAGTATCATTCGTTTCGCAACTGGTTCAGAGTCCAACCAATCGCTCAGCAACCGGCTTGCAATTTTAAGCCCTGTTTTGTCCTTCGATCAATTTCTCAATGTGGCACAGAGGACAAACCAGGGACAAAGTTCGCGCTTGACGATGGATAACTTGAAGACTGCATGCGCAATAGCGTGGCTTCCTCACCTGGAGGACATGATTGATAGGATTCCTAAACATATTTTTGCAAGCGGTATATTACATGCGCTGGACTTGAGCCCACAGGGCCGAGATTACTACCCTCTCTGGGACGACCAATATCAGGCGCTCTGGGAGCGGATCTCACAGATTCCGAATAAGTATGACCCGCCAGACTGGTCATAATTTTATAGTTAGCTTTCGCGATAGGGTGAGTATCTCGCCCTTATGGGTATCTCAAGCATCTGCTGATCATTGTTTGAACACGATAATCAGCCAGGTGGTGAATGTTTAAGCCGAGAGCAGTTTGAATCTAATAGTAGCGCTAGGCTGCGCAAGTGTGTGACTTCCCGACTTATGTTTGTACCGATGGCGCATTTAACTTCTTCAAATTTCTATGTGCCGTTTGTGGCTCTACAGGCGCATAGGAGCCAAATCTACGTGCTAAAGTTCGGCTATTAGCTAGCTATTTTGATGGCTTGTATTACTCAATCTAAGTTGGCTGATTATGTGACTGCACGATCATGGCTTCATGTGGCTGAGATAGGCAACGAAACAGTGCTTCTAGACCAGACGTTGCTACCGGGCATCCAGCGTATATGTTGCATATATAATCCTACCCAAAATTGACTCACCAGCGTGGAGCTTACGGGTTGGATGGAAGCCAGTGAGCCTGTAGCTGCGTAAAACTGAGCAGAAGCTACAGGATAACTAGTAGCCCCGATGTGAGCTTATCGCAGAAATTGCTTTGACGCCTGGCGCTTAATAATCTTTACGTCATCCACTTATAACCAGTTCACTAGCTTTCGTTCTGAAACCGACCACAAGCTTGAAGGCACGCATCCCGAACCCACCTGACGTAGTCTTCGTTGCATTTGAACTCGGCGGTCCTTCCAGCACGCTGGATCTCTGAAACAATGCCTATATAATGTGCCTCCATTCTCCTAAGCGATCTGAATTTTCACATACAATTCAATAGCTGGTCAACACTGATTCAAAACGATGTGGCTCCCGACACTACTGATACGAAGGTTTGTCACACTTCGTTTCACCTCGCATCGGCTGAATTAAGCTACTTGATGACTAGTTGATTCCTCGACTCAAGAGCTCTGCGACTCCACATCCCCTTCCCGTAAGTGAGTTCGGGAGGTGTTATTCGTAGGAGACATAGTTGCGACCTCTATAGTCGATAAATATTTAGACTCCGACAAGGTCCTCCGCGACATGTCGATATCTCTCGTCGCCCTCTGTCTCAACCCACCCGTCATCTCCATTGACCCCGACGCACTTTCCATTTGTCTCGGGCTCGTGAAGCCCCCGAGCAATATCCGCGTCAGCCTCCCTCTCTACATAGATCCACAAGTCCAAAAGGGGCCCTGCTCCACGACGGCCCCTACCGCCCGAGGTTACTCTACCACGGCTCTGGCGATCGAAAGCGACTGTGCACTAGCGACCTACTCTCGTGTCGTTTGTCGGTCAAGTCCTCTGCTCCTTCCGCGTACACGAAACATATAATATTTCGGCCCAGTCTCGGCGTAATCACTACCCAGCAAACCAGAGCAAGACGACTCTGCAATAGCCAGGGGACGGTTCTTCGAGTTAGATCTTGGGTGGTGGTTGCAAAGTCAGCCGGGCTGGGTGGACCTGGTCACTACGTTGTAGGCTACCGCATTCGTGTCAAGAACACGTGCGGCATGTTGCTCTTATGCTCTAACGATAACACTACCGACTTACAACGCTGACGGACCGTGGCGGGCGCAAGGGCTTCTATGGCTGGCAGCTTCGGTCCGTTTGTTCAACGTTCCCACATTTGCGAAGTGGCGCATCTATTTGATTATGGAATGATAGCGTTGAAGCCCTCCTCGACCCTTCCTCGAGTGGGCCTTAGGTAACATCCCCCACCTCAAATGCCTCACTCGAAGAGGGTTGCATACTCGACAACCTATACCTGCGCGTCACCTCGGCCGGCGGCGTACGTTGCTCTACTTTCTTTCGCGCGTATAAGTTCAAGCTCGGTTGACCCCTAGGACTAGCTCCATCTTAACTAGATGATTTTCTACTCCTTGCCGGACCTGAACGAGAGGTGTATATGCGCCATGATGGCTGGGCCGGTGAAAGGACGAACCAGCGAGCTGGTAAGTGGAAGAGCAACATCAGGCTCTTGTATAGGTCGATGCGGTTTCTGAATATTGTTGGAAGGAGGTCGGGAGGTCGAGAGTCAGCATCAGGATGTATTCAAGCTCTAGTGGGGAAATCAATCTATGAATGTAATCGAACTTTGATTGGATAAGTTTGGTTTTGTTGAGTATGTGTGTACTAGTTGAGGTGCGACTACTAATCAACTTTGCTCTCTCCATATGTTGTGCTCCTCACAAGCCCCTAGGCGTCTTGGTACAGGACTAGCGCAGTGATTGTCTGATAAACGGTTCAATCCATACTTCAAGAAATTGCTTTACTATTATTCCGCTCATCCGTAGTACTTATACATGAAACGCCGGACAATGGAGACACGGATTAAGATTCATACAGATGAGGAATAATAAAGGAGCAATCTATATGTTGACATAAGCCAGATCAATTGCCTGACTTCTGAATAACAAACACCTGGCGAGATCACAACGTATTAGCTTCTGAATAGGATTGGCGCTATACGTTTAAGTCTCACCTCTCCGCTCGAATCAGAGCTTACAATCAATCGACCACTCTGGTCGAATACAAGTCCCACTGGACGAATACACTTGCTTGCACACTTGGACAGATCCGGTGCCCCGACAATACTCTCGTATCCGGTTTTAGAATTGGGTACTGCAATAGGACCACTCCCGTCGTCCTTGAACGGAATACGGACCACTTTATACCCTGTGTATTCAAGTCCGGAGGTCATGATATGACGTTTTGCTAGCACAATTTATGTACGCACCAGTAGCAGCATCACGGTTCCAAGAGCCATGGAAACTGACGAATGCATCTCCCTCCCACTGCGCCAAGCCTTCAGGGCTCGATCCGCTTGCATTGTTATAAAACACAAGGTCCAGCGGGGCCGAGTGAGCCTGGAAGGACAAAACGGGCGGCACATTATTGGCCGGTTGGGCACACCATGCGTCGGTTGGATTTGCCGGTGGGTTGAGAACTGAAAACTGCTCGCCGGTATCAAAGTTAAACTGTGGACCAGTCCCGTTCTTGGGTACAGATGAACTATTCCAGACGGTGAAGCAATTTGGGTAGCCGTAGAACTTTTGGGCAACTGGGATACTTGAAGCGTTCTTAAGAGGGATGAGATTCAACTCTTCAGCTGCATTTGAGGCACTTAATCAGCCAAACACGTTGCAAAGCTTTAGATCTCACGCACCTGGGTTATCTTGATGAACGTCGATGCCCTGCCACTGGAGGTTATCAGAGCTGTTCTCCGCCTCCCATATGCCTTCTGCGTCTTTTGAGAATGCCATTGCGACACCGTTTCGGTTACCCCAACCCAGAACCTCACCGTCAGCCCATGCCCAGCCGCGACCAGATGGGATGTTCTCCAGCGAAAAGCGGCGAATTTGAGCGGTTCCGGTCGTTACATTGGCTGATTTGCATAATCAAAGTGATAAATACTAAAGCTCACGCCAGTCAAGGAAATGACTCACCCGCAGCAGTATCTCCATTCCCTGCGGACCCGCGGGAGATTATTATATACTTCGACACACCGTTAATCGGTGGCTCAAGGAGTGGGGTACGAGTAACGTGGTCTAAAGTATCGGCGTTTTCAGAACCTGACCCGAGACATCAGATTAGAACAAACCTCCAGAGGGTGCGCCCACGTTCGTCATATTCCAGACTATCGTCACCGGAGATCCAACAACCGTGGCAGTTGCTGGGTCGTATTCCCAGCGAAACATGTTTTCTGGGGAGCTGGCATATAGATATTGGCGTATTCCATTTCCGGGACCAATTTCTATCCCGTGGTTGAGTGAGGTATTTGTCAGCACTACTCGTTTCTCCCATCCCACGCAGGTCGAATCGTTTCGGAAAGTTAAAGCAGATATTCTGTTCTGACGCTCAACAACGAGGAGATTACCGCTAGAGTCAAACCTCATGCCACGAGGACTGGCCAAGTTGGTGTAGGCAACATGAGCTGATAAACCAGGAGCTACAGCGGGCGGATATTTGAATGCAAGGGAGGCTAGAGGTTGACATACACCAGGAGACGGAGGGATAGCAATAGCAGCAGTAGCAGAGAGGATCAAGCTCACAGCCAAGAGCGCCATGGTAAATCAGGGAGGTAGTTGATCCTTCCAAATGCTGGACTGGAGGCGCTATATAGCCCAAGATGTTATGAATCTCGTATACTGGAAATTCTAGAGCCATAGTACTTCTCACAACCCCGCAGCAGCTGACCCCTAGGGCCAGATGGTTGCCAGCTTAGTGTGCAAAACGAACCAACGAGCCAAGAATCCCGGCATACCTATGCCGAATGGGTTTTGGTTATCGAAGTAATGACCACATGTTAATCGACTCTTAGATGGCTTCGAATCGTATCCTAATCAAGGGATGAGAGTAATAAGGGTGACGCCAAGACAGACTAGTAGGCGAATTCGGTGGTGGTGGAAGCAAGAAGGCGGTTGGGCCGGTTAGCCGGTTGATTCTCGGGTTACCAATTTCGGCGCCTCTTGGCCAGTCGGCCTCTGTTCTGTTGAAACCAGCAAAGCCCGGCCAATAGAACAACCAAACCAAGATGCGTTTCTGTGAAACAGTGTAATATTGCGAGTATTTCAGTTACGTGATGAATGGCCTAGCACTTGATCTACGTATAGCCGAGATGTCCCGTCGCGCATTGCCCATGTATAGGACACACATCAAATACGCGGGTGTCTCGGACGACCTCTAGGCTGGTGGTCAGCACTCGTGGATTCTAGAGAGATGAAGACCGTTACCCATTAGGAGTAGTTTGTGAAAGCTCATGATCTAACCCTATGGCATGTGAGGAGCAGACCGATCAAGTCAAGCCACACTTGGTGATGTTCTGGTTCCGCGTACATGACATAGGCAATAGCACAATGTTTGCATCTAAGGTTTTGTCGCACATGACGTAATTTTGCGTGAGCAAGTTTTTGGTTCGTCGGCGCAAAAGTTTTGCAAACGATCTTTCAATTGGCATAGCGCCGCATATATACGAACCTCGAAGTCTTGAACTATACGTGAAAGTATGGGCAATGCGAAGCCGGCTGAGCCTGGTAGGCGAGAAGCAATCTGCTCGCTCTTACGAGCAGTTTGTGCCTCTCCATACCGGAGATTCCCACTCCACTTGCACCACACCAGGGTCGTAGGTGACGCCACTGATTTAGAGTACCAGCCTTCGCCTTCCAAGTACAGGAATCTAATGACGTTGCTACAATCACTGACGCATTAGCTTCGCTTTCATGCTGCAGACGAAAGTCTCATTGGCCATATCTCCCCTGTCATCAACCTCGTTAGACTTTTGTCGGCCATCCGTTCCTTCCATAATTCATACCATAGAGTAGCATGTGCAGTGCAATGGTTTTCTCGCCTTGAGGACATGATGGGCGGAGCTCCCCGAAAACCTTTGTGCAAATAGTGTGCTGGGCTAATTTAAAACAAAAAAAACAGTATAGTAATTGAGCGATCAGTGCTTTTACTGGGTTATAATGGAACCGTTTAGGTCTGGTCGGAGAGTTGCATATTGCCAAACGATACCACTACCTTCGCTCCTGTTCTAGTTGGATCCCTAACGTTTTGACTACCTGAAGTTCTTACTAAAGATATCCCCAGATTTCGTGGGGAAGTAATCACCTTGCTTCTGCAAGGTCACTCCCCCCCCCCTAAAATGAGACGCAAAAATCTGCAAACCACGGATCTAGCGCTTAAGCTTCTGTGAGCCAATCCGGTTCAAGCTCCTTCCACAAGCCTCTCACTCGACTCTTCGGGACATAACAACTTCTACTGCATTATCTCGCGATTTAAATATTTATAGCATCTGTGCAACACGCTTTCCGACCTTGTTCATTTCTGTCTCACATCGATGCCCGGCCTCCATGGAGACCTCGACGGCTCACTCGCTCAAGCATGCGCTCCTACTCCCACTTTCGCGCTCAAATTTCCCGACACTGACCAGCAATCTTGTCGCATTAAAGATTATCTAATGACTTTGAGCGGTGATCGTTCTCTGGCGCCGGCTGTTAGACAGCGGGGCCGTAGCAACTAGCTTTCGGGCGGTCTCGCGCCGTTTCTACATGAGTCTAGGGACTGTGGGTCAACTATTGTGTCTAGATAAGAACAGGTTACCGGTTGGATATAAATGGCTCGTAAGACTATGCATATATACATATCATGGTTATATTTCGCCTACTGACTGCGTTTTTACTATTGTCAAGCACTGCACGGAACAATGGATTTACGATTCTAATTTACGGGTAATGCCTCACTGAGCGACTTAAATTTACCTCATTGTATCTAATAGGGCCGCTGGGTTCGAGCTCCCACACAAGTCGGGACGCTGGTCGTCGTGTAATTGTAACCCAACCTACTGCTCATGATAGGACTGGCTAGTTTTCGCAAGTATTAGCGGAGATCGTGTGTTGTGATACGAATTTCGTAGTGCGCTGCGGGTAAAGATAGCCTGTAGATGGTGATCTCTGCGTAGCCTGGATGTGGGTTTTTCTCTAGACAACTAGGTGGCAATAACACTGTAGCCCTCTAACCGGCTCGTATTTTGTTCGTCTAACTGTCCGAACTTGTGGTCAATTCGTCTTGCTTACCCCCCCAGCAGCTTGCACTCGGTGGCCAAAATAAAGAACATGTTCAATACCTCGGCTTGGTTATAACAGTGTTATATACTATGTTCTAGCTTGTGCGCATACAGCTCAAGGCTTAAGCATGCTGGCTTGTCGATGAGTCGGTTAGCAGTCGCACGTACTGAATACTCAACAAAAGCAAGGTCAGTGGCCCGGAGCGGGCCGCTTCTAGTCAGTAAAACGAGCTTATGTAAGCTTGACTAGCACGCGTATATCCGCTGTTTGTCACCTCGTTAAGGCCAAATACAAGGCTATGCGCGCTAATCTTCAACCCACGTCCTGCCACCACCATGTCTACGATGCTGCTAAGCAGTTCCTCCAGGCCTTACAAAACCAAACCGAAGGAAACGAAAGATGAACCATTGAGCGCAGAGGCCAGGCTGGGAATTCAGAATGTCGGTTTAGTACGGTCATACTGTAATGTACTTAGCACATTTTCTAATCCCACACTTATAGACAAAATCACCCGAAGAGGTTTTGGATCCATATATGGCTAAAGTAAGTAGGCGGCCAGAGAAACGGGAAGGCCGAAACGCTAATTCTAGCGAATTATCAGGACCCATCTATCAGCCAGGACGCAGACCCGCTGGCAGACGAACAAGGGAAGAACGACGTCCCAACTTGCCGGGTAAGCAGCAGGGCGTGTTATATGTCTCAGACGTCTGACTATCGGCCAGGTTACTGATCCGCCTCGTCCGGGATATGACGATTACGGCAAAGAACTTGGTAAGAACGCTCGAGTGTGGAGGACATATGTGCAAGAAGCGTCCCGCTGTGACGCGGATCTGGTTGATGGGCGGAACAGGTACGCGTTTATGATTTAACTGAATAAGTGGTGCTAAGTGTAGCGCGCTAACTATAGGTCGCTAGACCTGATACTAAGTGAGTATAGGTATTTAGTATGGAGTGACTACGCTGAATGACTAACGAATGTTTCTAGTTTTCGTGAGTCATATTTGGGATTATATGCTGATGATACACCCAGTATCTGGTTTGACAACTATATCGTGTTAGGCAGCCTTGTTCTCAGCGATATCCACCGCGTGAGTGCCTGTTGCATCTCGCGTGAAACCCAATTTGACAAGAGTTCCCGATCCAATTTAGATTTGTCATTGAGAGCTTGAAGAATCTACAACCTGATCTCGCTGCAACTTCGGCCGATGTGCTGTCCGCAATATCCCATACCCTCTTATTGGTTGCGAACAACCAGCCTGGATCTCCTCTCAACCTCACAGCGCCGGAACCTGAGACGTTTGTTGCGCCTGTCTCCGCCGTATGCGTCAACGCTCTCTGGTTCCTCTCCCTCAGCCTCAGCGTCTCAGTCTCGCTCATCGCCATGCTCGCCAAGGACTGGGCACGCGGATATGTAGCAGAGCTGACGGGACAGCCGTATCAGCAAGCTCGAAAGCGACAGCGACGGTGGGACGGACTGAAGGAGTGGCGAGTGCCAGAGGTGATTACGTTCCTGCCTTCGCTTCTTCATCTCGCACTTTGTAAGTGCGACATTCACTACCAATGGTTATTTCGAACTCATTAATTGGGTTCCTGCGACGACTAGTACTGTTTGCAGTCGGGCTGACGGTTTACCTCTGGAGCATCCACCTTGGAGCTGCTATACCGGTACTCGTCGTGACTGGCATGTCGGTAGCCGCGTACGGGGTCTCGACAATATTACCATTGCTAGACGAAAATTGCCCATATAGTACTCCTCTCTCTAAACTATTTCTCATTTTACCAAAACCTCCTGTTCCGGAGTACCTGAGATGCTGGACTCGGCTTATTGTGTCGGAAGGACCAGTACCTCAGCCCGGCTCGCCTCAAGCCCAAGAAACAGACTTAATGGACGAGCTCACTAGCCGAGTACTCGCTTGGCTGATCGTGAACTACGAGGACACAAAGTCGGCAGACATCGCCCTCCAGGCTACCTATGGTACCGCTCGCTCGTTGCTACGCCCATGGACTACTTCGGGATAGGCTAGAAAGCTGCTTTGTAACCCGGCAAACTACAGGGAAAATGTACTTGAAAGATCGTGCACTACTAGAAGTCGCTTCACTATACAGTCGCGCACTGACGACCCCAGCGTCGTTTCAGCCTGAAGTGAACGATTATGTGCATCTTCGTGATTTCTCCCCTTGGGGACCCTACCGATTTTCGGAGACATCATTATGGTGAGCAAAGGCGGTTCATTTCTCAGTAGTCACACATCTCATTCCAGTGATACTTGGGATAACAGCCTCGTCGATACTGGGATAGTTTCTTTGACATCTGATCCCAATAAGACTGCCTTCGCCCTGGCCGCCATACCTATGACTTGTTCCTTCGACTTGAGGCCTAAACCCTATATGATATTGACAACCCGCTTACTACAGCTGCATCTTAGAGACGATATAACACTTGAGACTGCTGCTCTGTTAGCGCTCTTACGAGCTGCCACTAATTGGCTGCGCCTTGATGCTCCGGATGAAGATATAACTGATTATATTCACCTAATGACGACAGTTGTCCAGTTTTTTTCAACTCTTCATAACTACCAGGATGCTACACGTCACATGCATGGATTGGTAGGAGTCGCCCTGGCGGCGTTCGCATGCTCACGTCGTAACTATGACATCTGGCCACTACCTTGAAACCCCGATCGAACTCGCCAGCTCGCCACCGCAGCTGCGATTGTTATCCATTATGAACATTCTCCATCATCAATGGATACGTATTCACTAGTAACATTCGGACTCCTGGAGCTCCTGAAGCATCACGCAGATGGTCTTAATGTTAATGATCTGCTGAATATTTTCAAGGCGTTTCAACACCTTCAATCCCGACCCGCTACGATTGACATCCATATGCTTCCAGCGCTTCGGTTTGGCTTCAATTATAGTTATGTTACCGAGACTGTTGTGCCACTGCTGAAGCCTGACAGCCAAGGGGTTTACACGCACAGTGAAGGTGTTCGGGCATCCTACCTTGCCGTCTTCAGCTCCTCACTGTTAGAGAACTTGCCACAAGCGGTGGATATATGCGCACTTGCACTGGAAAACCTACGCTCCGCCGATTCGGGCTTGTTGAAACGGAGCTGCTGCTCCCTACTGGCCATAGGCAGTAACCAAACCCTAATCGACGGGCTCTTGCGCAAAAATATATTACCACTGTATCTTGAAATGCTGGAGTGCGAAGATGAGCGAGTTGTGCCGTACATCATGGCAGGGATTGCCGAAATTATTTATTCCGCAACTAATTCTGAGCCACGCCAATCGCTAAGCAACCAGCTTGCGGTTTTAAACCCTCTTTTGTCCTTCAATCCATTCTTAGATACAGCACAGAGAACAAGTCAAGGGCACTCACGCTTGACGATAGACACTCTGAAAGTCGTATGTGTGACAACATGGCTTCCTCGCCTAGAGGAGATGACGAGCAGAATTCCTCTACATGTTGCTGCGAGTGGTAACTTACGTGTGCTGGGGATGATCTCGCAGGAGCAAGATTATCCTATTTGGGAAGAGCGGTGCCGAGCACTCTGGACGCAGCTTTCACAATATCCGGACATTTATGACCCACCAGACTGGTCATAATTTTATGTTTGTCTACCCTATGTTAGGGTGAGTGTTTCGCCTTCGCGATGTCTCGAGCTTCTGCTAACTTACTTTGTTCTGAAGCAACAACAAGCAGGGAAGCGTAATGTTCAAGCGTGAAGTGATATGAACTATCTTAAAAGAGGCTAGTATACGCAACTGTGGCGGTTTTCATTTGAATTCATGCGTGCATACTTTATGGAGGAAAGTGAAGACTTTTTCGATACTTCTGTGTACTGTTCATACCTATACCATGACGTTTGGATATTTTCACAATTATTCTACTTATCTTTGCTTGGTCTAAGTTAGCCGGTCATGATTGCATATCTGGTATAACTAAGATAGACCACAAATAACGTTTCTAAGCCAGACATTATTACTACAAATATTTACCGCATATACGCTGCTGGCACGTGTCCTGCGCTCGCACTCTTCAATCGCTGCCGAATAGAGTGCGGCAACTAACCCCCGACGGTCAAGGTTATCGTTACTTACCTAAAACGGTAAGTAACCGCAGGTTTGTTACTCGAGTAAGTAACCAAGAATACAGTTTGTATACACGGCAATACAATCAGCCTCAATTGGCATTCAACGCATTCGAACTTTTCTCCATTTCCGCTCGCTTGAGCTGAAACACCTGTTAGTTTTTCAACTTGAACACTGGGAGGAGCGGTAGGATGGATCAAGCACGGCGCCAACACGGTTGACAATTCAAAGCGACCGCCTAATGTTGACTCCTCGTGCGTTCAAGCTGGAACATCTTATGTGTTTTGATTCGTCTGGCTCAGTTTGTAGCTGTAAGTCAGACAAGTTAATTCGTTGCCTAAATTTGGGTTTGGAGCTCCTTCCATGACCTTAAAAAGCTCAATATTGAGGTTAAACCCGGCGTAGATCGCATATATACAGTTATTACACATTTTTAATGTGTTGATCCATCTAATAACAACGCAAACGATTCCCTCTATTGTCCTTTCGAATGAACACACAAGTTGATACCACTATTTCACCAGAATTTGCCTGACCATACTGTTGATATCTGTACGTGTGCGGAGCCTGGAGCAGTGGAAGGTCACCTTCAAGCGAGTCTACTCATCATTTGTCCGGTTTAGTACAGCCGAGAAGAGCATTTTAAGTATGAACTGAATCAAAATCGCCATGGTTCGGACTTATGTTGTGGTTCTGTATATTAGTTACTTACTCAGCTCGGTGCAAGTACATCAGGGGTAACCGTAAGTTACCAGTTAGTTACATGCAGTAACTAACCGCATCAGGAAAATCAACCCGAACTTGCAAGGCCTGATAAGGCAGTTATATGCGGCTTGTCACCGCCATATCGCATGTAGATTAGCTAAGTATTAAATGCACATGGCATTGCGGTGCAAGGAGCTGGAGGGATGACAACATAGTTCAGTCTGATGAGAAGTTACATATGAGCTCAGAGTGACCGACCTGATAAAGCAACGGTAAATCTGGGCTGGATGACCAGACCTTACAAGCAACTCACAGTGGCTTGTCACACTAATGCCCAACCCTTACTAATGCAGCCCAAATGCAGCACTTTCTTCGATTTGATCGTTGCTTTTGTGCTTTTCATTACTCAAAATGTCCAATAAATCATTCATAATTGCTCAGGTGTATCGTACAGACAAAAGGAGAGTCTTTAACATAGCGGACCGAAAGAAGGCACTAACCGTGACCAGTATGTGTGTTCTCTGTTGACATTAGATAAGGATTAGTGTTGCGGGCGTTCGCGATAGAAATATACTAACCAACAAAGCCCGCCCACTCCAGCGTTATACTTTGACTGTGCGCAGTACGTAGTTAGTATCACGTATGTTGCTACTCATGCGGGTGTTTGCTTACTGCTGTTTGGTCTTCAATCATGACCTCGAGGCTCGGAGGGGCGAAGGAGGGGAGTTGACACGGTCTTCAATCTCGCGCGAGGGCTAATTTTAACTCTGAAATATGCAGGCCCCCAGGCGCAGGCCGTGGCAGAAGTTTCTACATCAAGGCGCCAGCGTCAGCTTGTCGTCATTTAGTCTGCCGGAGTGGAGCACGTAGAGTGACCGTGACAAAAAGATTGATGCACACAGGGGCATTTTCCATAAAAGGCATATTAAGTCAGTATGACTTGCCTATGGAGCTCGTAAATCGGTATTAAATGGGGTTAACTAGATACTCCAGGCTGACATAGCTGATCAGGTAACACCAGACTCATGCGATACTTTTCAGTCCCTTCATCCCATACCAGGCGCTCTTCATCGTTAGGTAAGCTTTATCAGCGCTTGTCATCCCCACCAGGGGTTCACGGTAGTGTACGGGCAAAAATCTCGTCCGAGGTTCCTGACATGTAAATTACAGTAAATTACCAAATCATGTAAATTACATAAGTTTTTGACCTCGTGT
>WSTJ01000928.1:0-16502 GCA_019623705.1 Ceratobasidium sp. 428
CTACTCTTCAGGCTCGAGTCGGACTCGTGCGGGCTAACACACAGCATGTAGCTACAGTACTAGTTTCAAACCGAGACTATAAATAAGGTTCCTAGACTCGGCCACAAGATACGACCTATCCAGATATCGAATGACATAGGCGAATGATTACTTCGGACAGCTGTATGAATGAAACAAAAGCTATTCGATTCGAAAGGTTATAAAGCTCTCGCTGCCCAGTTGGCTAGAGCACAACCGACATTCAGATTATTCTCCACGCTCGTCTCCTGGACAGGCCGCGCAGAAACTCTCGCATGCGCACTGACTCCATCCAGGGTGCAAAGTTATATTGTAAATGAGTTTCCGTTCGTGTTAAAATCGGTAAGTCCTGCTACGAGCGACCGGAACCACGACTATATTGCGATCAGCGCTCTGACATGTGCTGGAGTTGGGATCCAGCAAGCTTGTTACACACCACTTGGGTAAGTTTAAGCTCAATTGACCCACTAACCAACAATCAGAGCCGCAAGCTGACTGTCCCGTGCTCGGCATAGTAAAGGCACCATTAGTAAATGGAACACAACCGTAACCCATGTATATGCGCAGCATTACTAGTCGAATAGAATCACCCGTTCGCCTATGGGATTTTGGCTGAGCCATCCATTAACCTGCGGACAGTTAGATATGAAAACGTGCCGTTGGGCGCAAGACGTTCAAAAAGTAGTCCTACAGCTCCGTCAACTAAGTATACAATATTTTCCACCATAAAACTCTGCTCCCTATGATATATGCGCTAGTTCTGCAGCCATAGGTGCACATCATCTCAGATACATGATGCAAATTTAAGATGCGTATGTTTAGACAAGCTTCCTTGGCTCAGTTGGTAGAGCGTTGGTCTCATATCTTGATATGAGTGATCTTATGATTACGCAATCCATACCATCCAAAGGTCGTGAGTTCGAGCCTCACAGGGAGCAGCCTTTTTTGGCCTCTCTCTTGCACTTTGTTTCACGCTTTTATCATAAAAACTCACTGAGATATGAGCTGTTCTTTCTACAAGCCCAGGGAGCACTCAGTGCTTAACTTGTTCCACCAACACCTTCTCATGTGTTTATCTAGTCTCTGAGCTCTATTTAGGTTTGATAGCTTGGGTTCACATGCCTCCAAGTGCCTTTACTATGTTGCAGCACCTTTCATTTATGAGCAGGTGGTTTTGTAGAAAGTGATGCTTTGGAGGGATGGGTATATGCTAGTGGTTTTGTGTTGACATCCACCCATATTTACACAATGGAGCTGTGTGAGCTCTGTTTTAGCTCTGTGGCAAGTCTGAGTCTGTTGAAAAAAGTGGATATATGTGTGGAATTGCACTGCTTAGCACTATATGTGCATATATCCACTTTTCCAACTGGTTTGAGCTCACCACACAGTTTCAGTGCAAAAAACATAGGAGCTCCTATACAAGATCACTAGTAGATGCACACATCAAGAGTGAGCACATGCAGCGGAGCCGGCGGAGCTGCATGTGCAATACTGAGCAAGGAAGACGCCGGCGCGGCGCGCCGGTCACGTGGCACGCGCAGCGACGCGCTTGGCCACGATCATATCGTGTCGGCGCCCGACGTCGCGCGTCGCTTTTCCCTCCCGCCCACCGTCCCCTTCGACATGCCCGGTTGGGTTACATAGATGACCCCTCCTGACCTGCGAGTCGCACTCGCGGTTTGGGAGATCCGGTCACGCTCGCGCCGCCTCGGCGGCGCTTGCGTCCCCCAACCCTGCCAGCGTCTGAGCCGGCCAACGGGGCGTGCCAAAGGTTACGCGAGCGACGGCGCCCAGTTTAGTAGGATAAATTATAAGATCGAGTTTTAATTTAGCTAAAGTTATCTGGATTTGTCTAGATTGCATATGTTAGGGTAAATTAGAGGATTTAGCCCCTCAAGTCAGACGTCCCCCCCAGTTCACATTTAGCATACACTAGTGAGCTAGAGGAAGCCACTGGTGTAGTCTTGGACTCGCTTTACAACCCCCAAATCCACCCAAAAATTATATGAATTTATCTCAAAGAGGGGGGGGGGGACATTGAACCTTACATCTCTTTAATTCACTTCAATTCACTTAAACTGACCTTAGCTTGTATACCATGTTTTCCCTGATGGTCAGCTCTAGAAATAAGCAAAAGCTAGCCTAGATAAGGGGAAACAAGCTAGCAATGCTGTTGAGGAGGACAGAGGGGCTACTGCTGACAGCCAAGCTATGTAGTAAACAATTTCAACAGTGTTGCGGAAAGTTCTGGTCCGGCCCGACTCCTGGCCCCTGAGCCCCTATTTGTGGTCGTATTTAGTCTTGTTCGCGCCTGCGGCGTAATACATCCATTCCCTCTTTCCTCTCACCGCGCGCATCCGAGTCCGACGCGCTTACCTCGCTACGCATAGGTCTGGAACAAGCTGGGGTTAGAGTCAAGTTAAAGGAGGTAATGGGTAGATCCCCGCAGCGGTGAGATGAACAGCTGGTCAGATAAATGTTGGTCAGTCACCCGGATGTAACGACGTTCCACGGAAACCAGGCTCACCCGATCAAAATCGAGTCGAGGGGGTCTGGTCAGATTTTCCCATCTGACCACGGCTGACCGCGTCTGACCATCTGTGGAAGGGGGGGTACCCCCTCCACAGATGGCCAGATGGTGGCCAGACACTCAGGGTCTATTTCTGAATGACTCCTATCTACCTTTCTTCACGTTTGTGCTTCACAAGCTACCTGGTTTTGACGCATATATGCACTGACAAGTGAGCCAGACATGCACAGTCATCAACCTAATCGTTCTATGAACCAAATACGTTTAAATCATCGACAGGATCCCTCAACTTATCTTAGGTGATGTTTGTGAACCTAAGAGCGATAGAAACGAAACAAATCGTCGGTGATGTTGGGGCAAATAACATCCCCGGCTACTTTGAGAAGGTTTTACACATTTTTAAGTATAAAGTACGTCCGGGATGCTGAAAACGTGATGCTATTGGAGGTATCGCAAGTTAAAATCTGACCAAGGTCTGACCAAGATCTCGCCTGCGGGAAACCCATCACACAGGGATGGGTCAGATTACGGGTCGGAAACAGGTATCCGAGATCTGGCCACTGTCCATCTGACCAACTGGCCATCTCACCGCCGCGGGGAGCCACCCAATAGTAGTTGAGCACTTTAGTAATATCTCAAGTTGACTCGCATTGCCCCTCACCCTACCCCGCAAACATGTTTGCCGAGCATTAACGTCGGACTGGCATTGTTTGTGGCAGCCGTCAAACACCCTATTGCCCCGCTAGCCGGCTCAATAAACAAGCAAACCCAAGCTGTGCCTTTTATTTTTCGACCTCGAGTGCATACGTTTGTAAACTCTATCCTTGCCGTGTGCTAATCATTCCTATCCTTTGACATCAACCCCTCTCGCTCCCCTCTCCTTCTCTCCTTATCATCGTCATCATCTTCGTCTCCAATCTCGAATACAACTTCATCCTGCCTCAACGCTTCCCTGCCCCCTATGCCTCCAGCCAAATTCTCCTGACTCGGCGGCGCCATTGCACCGCGCCGTTGCATCGATTCGAGATCGTAGTCCTCGGCGTCGTCGTCCTGCGCGAGCTCTTCGGACATGGCAAGGCGTCGATTATTGCCCGTTGGGCGCCAGAGGAAGGCAATGCTCGAAAAGACGGCGAGATACAGGATGGCGAGCCAGGCATCGAGGAGGTACCATCGGGTTTCCCAGGTTTCGGGGGCGTAATCTATTTCGGAAACAGTAAGCGTTAGATTAGGCGAGTATACGAAGCGAGTACGTACCTTCATCCAGTCTGTTGGAGAAGCTCATAGAAGAGACGACGAAGAATGCTCCGATGATAATCACGGCGACGAGCAAAATGCGATAGAGAGTGCGGAACATGCTGAGTTTGTATGTTTGTTTGCGCTCTGCGAGTTCAGCCATCGTGCCTATCAGGAAACGATCAGAACAAGAGGAGCGACTGGAGTGGAACGAACCCACCGTTCAGCGCATACATGATCCATAACAAGAACCCGGATAGAGTAAAGCTAAGCGGAATGACGAACATCAGCAACAGCAGCGCTGAGGCGCTCTCGAGTTCAAGTTCGACCATGCCCATCGCGTATAGTACTGGGATTTGGCCACACGTTCAGGCAAGGTACTGTTCGTAAATTGGCGAGAGTACTTACCTCCAAACACGAAATGAGCGCCAGCCAAAAGCCGGACGCGCATCATAATCGGGCCAAGCGATTCGCGAACAACCGAAAGACCAAGCGAGACTACCAGGAGCAGGAAAAACGACAGTGCATTACGACCAGCATCCATGATCGAAACTAAAGTTTGGAGAAGTTGTTAGTTGTCTGCCTTCGGGTGGAGAGTTAACAGCGCGAGGGAAGCACATTTTACGAGGATACATAGGGAAAACTGGACAACGGAGGAGACTCACCGACTGCCAAAAACAGCGTTGTTGCAGCGCCACGGTCATGCGAGTTGAGGTATCGGTAATAAGCTTAGTGATTTTGCATCACAGCATGAGTGATGTGCGCGGTACGAAGACTCTAGGACTTACCCCAGCTTGCAACCATCTCAATTACGAGGAAGCCGACAAGGTACGAGATATAATACTGCCTCGAGGGTCAATACTGGCGCCCTGTGGTGTGGGCGAAAACTCACTTGTAAAGGCAGCAAATCATCCCTGTGCTTAAAGCACATAAATGCCCATAGTCCACCAAGTACAATATACACCAAAGCCAAGGCTAGGTAGAACTGAGTAGCATCGCGTGATTCTTCTTATTGCATCCCTGTGGTGATTAAATTTAACACTTACGTTGATTTTGGGGTAATCTGTTGCTGCCAACTTCCCATGGAAGACGTTATGAAACAGTACGACACCGTTAAAGCTCGCATGAACAGCGGTATCTGCGGTGGCTCCGGTGGTGATTGGGATTGTAGCTAGTACGCATTAGTATACCAGGACAATTCATTGCAATCGACGCTTACCGACGCAGTAATAGCCTTTTTTCTCAACCCGATATGATATTGGCTCGGAGTACAGTAGTCTCCCACTGGTTGGAACGACTGTGTTGTTCACGCTCCTAGAAAATACCTCTACACCCGAACGGGGAGCTACCGTACCCAAGTCAGCCCGCATTCTCTGTCTCTTCCAAGGAGAGTCCCACTCGGAAGCAGGGGGTGTAGGTGGGCCCTCGGGATTATCCCAAAAACCAGACGCACCGGCTGAAGTGGTGGAATTGGAGCTGGGAGTGGCGGAACTTGAGGAATTTTTGAAGGCGACACTAGCGGACCAAATAGAAATATCTTCTGTGCCAGCGCCCTTGAGATTGAGGATAAAACGACCAAGTCCAGATTCCTCGCACAGCTTCGCACGGACTGCGTCGGTGGTGCAGACGTATGTTTTCTACAAGCAAAGAGTGCGGTGAATTAGGGCTCAAATGACTTGATATAGCCTCGAAAGACTCACCGGAACAAGATAATTGTCGGGTTCTGTGTCTATACCGAGGTACCTTACGTCGCGCCATTCGTAGATCACCATCGCAATTTGTCCTCGCGAATTAGGGTCGAAAGAAACTACGTGCGAGGTCCGGGAGTGAGTTTAGCGGTAACGTATTAGCTTGGAACCCGTACTCACCTTTGATGTATGTGTCTTTGCCCGCCCACATTCCAGAACACGCCTGGCGGTAGTCATCCTGATCTGAGACCTTGAGCTGAAAGGCAATAGCAGTTGTGATGCTAACTAGAGCAAGGAAGAAGCTAAATAGCTTCATAGTGATAGTCAGACACGCTCTGGTGGTTATAGTTTAGCCAGACTGCGCGTTGTGGGATTGCGACGGTCCACGTCGGAAGGGAAGTGCTGTGGGTGGGAACGCGGCACGTGTGGCTACAACACGTGATGGCGCCTCTTGCTCCTGCAGCTTACCACCAAGTTGGTGGATCGTACTTGGTATTCTCGGGCTCCTCCTGTGGCATTCACCTAGTCGTTACTCCAATAGCTTTTCTCGCTCCCCCCAAAAACTTTCAGAGCCTTGAACACTAGGCGTCAATTACAATGCTAGCAGGTTACGACTCCTCTGACGATGAAGTTACCACGACAAACCATGCTGCCGATGCATTTGGTATTAATAGGATAGATGCGCCCACTGTAAAGCGTACGCGAGTTGATGGAGACATTGCGCCAGAGGCCGCGCCAGATGTCCTAGCAGAGGTGCGTTCTCGTCAAGATATTGCCACCAGCCAGTTAATCATGTTTATTCGTTTAATAGGACCCCTTGGCTCAAACTTCCCTCGTACTCCGACCCACTGATGTTCAGATGAATGTCAACGTCCCATATGAAGACCTTATCAGACCAGTCGCTGGCCCACAAAATCCGTTTGACCGCCGAAAACTGCCCAACCAAAACGCACTTGCTGGTCATGTCGAGGAAGAAATGATGACTGAACACGCGTTCCGACAGCAGCACCTTACCCACGAGATTCTTGGATACTCGCACAACCCTTCCACCGACCTGAGCGCACCACGGATATTGGGTTCAGTAGAAAAAGCCGAGGCGAATGGGTTCAGGACGTTGGATGGAGTGGGAAGCAGCAAGGCGAGCAGGAGAGAGCTGAAGAGGAAACGGGCGGGCAAAGGCGATACGGACATTGTGGATGGAGATGGAGCATACGCCGGACCATGGGCTAAGTGGGAAGGAGACGACAAGGGCGTAGCTATTCCAGAAGGCGCCATTATGCCTACTGAGGGTGATGAGGACGAGGACGACGGATTCGAGAACGCTGAAATGGAGATCAAGAAAGGCCGCCCGAAAAAGTCTGTGTATGGCCAAGAGTCGTCTGTTTTCCATGGGAAATCGCTCGTGGACTACCAGGGGCGAACGTATATGGATCCTCCTATTGCAGAAGCACCACATATTCTGGGAGAAGCTGGATCGCAGGACTGCTTTGTCCCCAAAGAGTGCGTGCATACTTGGACTGGTCACACTGGCGCGGTCTCGGCCGTCAGGTTGTTCCCTCGCACCGGACATCTCTTGCTTAGTTCTAGCATGGATACCAAGGTTAAAGTAGGTATATTATTCCTTGTTCACGAGACAAAAACTTATATTTTGTTAGCTGTGGGACGTATACCAACAAGGCAATTGCCTGCGGACTTTCATGGGACACGGTAAAGCCGTCAAAGATATTACGTTCTCAAACGATGGCCGCAGGTTCCTCAGCTGTGGATTCGATCGACAGATGAAACTTTGGGATACTGAGACTGGTACGTTTATCGCTTTCAACTTTTGCCGTAAAGCGCTTAATTATCGTCTACAGGCCAATGTATCAAGGCTTTCTCTAATGGGAAAATTCCCCACGTCATTAAATTCCACCCAGACGAAGACAAACAACATATCTTCTTGGCCGGCATGTCTGACAAGAAGATCATACAAGTAGGTCTCTTGCATCCCTTTCTTCGACTTTATTAATCTCCTTTCCAACCATAGTACGACATCAACACTGCCGAGATCATACAAGAATACGATCAGCATCTTGGACCGGTTAACTCAATCACCTTTGTAGACGAAAACAGGCGATTCGTCACTACGTCCGACGACAAAACGATCCGTGCATGGGACTACGATATCCCAGTTGTCATCAAGTATATCGCGGAGCCACACATGCACTCGATGCCGAGTGTTACGCTTCATCCAACCAGTACGTACTCCTCCCCCCTTCACTCCTCTGCCATACTTATCAGCTTCCTACCTAGAAAAATGGTTCGCCGCTCAATCCCTCGACAACCAAATCCTCGTCTACTCCACCGACAACTTCCGACAAAATCGCAAAAAACGGTTCGCCGGGCATACGACAGCTGGGTACGCTTGTCAAGTTGGGTTCTCGCCCGACGGGCGGTTGGTCTCGTCCGGAGACGGTCAGGGCGATATGGTCTTTTGGGATTGGAAGACCGGGAGAATTAAGAGTCGGTTGAAGTGCCATAGCAAGGTTGTTATTGCTCATGAGTGGTTGCCGCATGAGACGAGTAAAGTTGTTACCGCGTCGTGGGATGGGCTGATTAAGCTTTGGGTGAGTGCTTTTGGACATGTTATGTGATTGGTTTGAGCTAACTTTATTGGGTTATATAGGATTAGGATATTGTTGTATTGTATGTATCTTGCCACAAAACATGCTATTCGCCTATGTAAATAGGCGCGACCGTTTAAAGTTGCATATTCCTGAGGGTCCTTAAAGATAGGATGATACATATTGATCGGAAGCAACGCTCGAGTAGTACTTCAAGACACAGCACTCTAGATCCAAGCAGCGACTCCGCCTATCAGAACGCTGAAGTTCATGTCAGGCCAGTCTCAAAAATGGTTTGTTGAATGGTTAGGAAAGTAAGTAATGCGGTGGAGTGGGTAAGCAGAAAGAAGATGGGATTTCGCCATGTGAATCGTACGTTCCGTGGTACTGGTTGGTACGCTAAGGCCTTGATTAGCCCAGTACCGGCACCTACAGGCAGCATAGTAGAGGTTAATCAACATTGTCAACTTCGGCGAGCTTCAAATCAAGTTTCATGCAACACCATGAAGCGCGCCTAGAACTTTTTATACCCGATCAGATCACTTCTAAATATAGCCCCTCCACTCATCACATGTTGATCGACCACTTGGTTTTGACATGGTTTGTCTCAGTAGCGCCTTACATCATTTGCTCTCAGCATCCTACCAAGCTCCCTAGCCTGTGTGAAGCCGATGGAGCCAAAGCACAACTTCCCTTCCCACTAATTTGGGGCCATTTCCTTAGATGGCTGGCTCGGATTCACGGCTTCAGCCAACCTCTTGTCTTGACTCTTGACCACCAACCATGTCAAACGAGCCCGTCACCCCGCGTAGCGCAAAGCATGTTATTGAAGGCAGCGAGGGCCAGGAGACGTTAGGAGCTTTAAACGATGAAGACCCTTGTCTCGAAAAGAAGCTAGTCCGAAAACTTGATATGGTGATTATGCCTCTCACTTGCGCACTTTATCTATTAGCGTACCTAGACCGGTCGAACTTAGGTCAGAGCTCTCACTTTCTCTTGTTATCTCTGGCGTCTGATAAAAATCCATAGGGAACGCTAGATTGCAAGGTCTGCCTGAGGACGTGTTGGGTGGGGATCCAACTGGGACTAAATTCGACTGGGTCTCGTCCATGTTCTACTTCTCCTACATCGTGACACAGCTCCCGGCAGTTGTAACCTCGAAACTCTTTCGTCCGCGTATCTGGATTGGGTTTGCGACCATCGGATGGGGTCTTGCATCTACCTTGCAGGTAGGTTCGCCTCTTCGCTATAAATTCAGCAAAATCGATTACATGGAAATAGGCTGCCGCATTTAATTTTGGTGGTCTACTTACTGCTAGGTTCTTCATCGGAGTATTTGAGGCCGGGTTCGGACCTATGATCCCACTCTACTTTACATTCTTCTACACGAGACATGAGATAGGAGTGCGGTTGGCAGTTTGGTTTGGGTTTGCTGCCGTTGCGGGAGCATTTGGTGGATTAATTGGTGGAGTCTTTTGCAGCCTCATAGCTTTACAGTGTGTTAACCTAACACGAATTAGCTTATGGTGTACAACATATCCATAGTCATATCGCAAACTGGCGGATCCTTTTCCTTATTGAGGTAAGCTCTCGCATCGTGGAAGCTTCCGTATTTGGTTCTCATTGTTGGTAATCTAGGGGCTCCCAACTGTCGCATTGGGTGTTTTTACGCTATTCGCCTTACCAGACCGACCGGATGCGACGAAATGGCTTCAAGGCGCCGAAAAGGATCTTGCTATTGAGCGAATGAGTCGAGGAGGCACGAAGGAAGAAGCCGGAACAGTCAACAGGTGAGCCAAGCGGTGATGGTAGGCCAGCATTTACCGAGCTATGATTGTAGGTCGCACGTGCTTGCAGCTCTCAAAGATTGGAAGGTATGTTTTCATGCTACAAACTCAGTAATATTTATATCAACAATCTGAACAGGTGTATGCGGGTGGTACGTACATAGCGACTCCATTCGAACGGGAATGTTATTTAACTGCCCCCAAGGGATCGTTTATTTTGGTGTGAACATTGCTTTAGCCTCGATTAGCGTATTCCTCCCTACGATCATCAAGGTACGAGGCCACTATAACTTGATTGTCTTCCAGTACTTACACAAAAAACCTTTCACAGAGCTTCGGATATAGTCAGTTACTCGGTTGCTGAACATGCTTCTTGACTAACTCTTGCGGTTTAGCCAACGCCAACGCACAATTACTCAGTACGTGATCATCCCTAAGCAGACTCAAAACATACTCATAGCTTGTATGCTAACTTTATCTACGCAGCTGTTCCACCTTACGCTCTGGCCGCAATCTTTATGACGATAATATCTTATATTTCAGGTATGGTTCATGCAGCCGCCTCTGAGGTGCTTTGTAGCTAACCAACCCCAGACCGGATTCAAAGCCGTGGACTCTTTATGTTTGCTTCGTCCGGCATTGGAGGAATAGGGTACCTGTAAGTACATGTTTGAACAATCTGACAGGACGCCAAACCCAGTGGGACGTTATAGCCTGTTACTTGTCATACCATCTCACCAAGGCGCGCGATATTTTGCGATATTTCTATGCTGTGCAGGCACCTATACAACCATTGGCTTATCCCTATCTTGGTGTGAGTAATATAGATGTGACAAAGACAACTTAATCACTCACGTAAAACACAGTTGCACATAACCTAGGCTCAGAGTCGAAAAAAGCGGCAGGTACGTGTACCCAGCCGAGACCCAGCACATAAATATTTATGGGGCATCTAGGAATCCCTTTACTTATGGTGATTGGTCAATGCGGGTACGTTGAAGCTGAAGTCCATGAATGGAATATGTCTTAAACAAACCTCAACTTGTAGCTCGGTCCTTGGAACACACGCATATCCTGCGTCCGAGGGGCCCCGCTATATGTGAGCTCTCTATTAACGCCAAAACTCATGAATATCTTAAACTAACGCGAGGTGCGCCAACTCAGAAAGGGGTTGGCGCGTACGTAAATACCTGCAAACATTAACCTATTTAAGCTAACACTTTAATGTTCTGACGTAGTTTGTTGTGGATTTGAGCTCCTGGGTGCGCTACTATGTCTCGTGCTGACGGTAGGTCTAGTATACCAACATAGTACTACAGACTGTATCTATTTACCTTCCAGCTGGCGTTTCGACGCGAGAACGCGCGCAGAAATCGGGTTTATGGCTACCCCGAGCCTGGAAACATAGTAGATACGAGAGAGTTGGCTGACGAGGTTCGATCTTGCCTTTATAATACTGCTATCAGTGCTGAAATCTGACCTGCAGACTCCGGAATTCCGTTATGTACCTTGATCAATCAAAATACTATGAATTTGTCTCAGAGAAACCCTGGTAGATATAAGTGCCCGGCTATTGTTTCAAAACACGAGCTAGGTACTTGAATCTATGGCGGTTAAATGGCTCGTACTCTAGGGTCACATATGATAGCAGGTAAGAAGCATCAATAATTTGTAGTAAGTCACTTCGCAACTTTCCATGTAGTCGTCATCAACAACTCTAGCAAGGGATCGGGCCTATCAAATAAACACAGAGTGCGTCATTTGAACGCGAAGTCGTGTTTCCGCCAAGGGCATAATTGCCCTGTACTGCCAAGCTCCGGTTACCCTCGGTTATCCCTTTCTTCTACGATTCGCTCACTCGCTTCGTGCTTTAATCAATAGGAGGATAAATGCCGACATCTCACCATATATGTTATAGTATCTAACCCCGACGTGATGCCATTTCCGTTTCGGAGCGCTGCTTACCCGATTCTCAAGTGGCAACACCGCGTGTGCCGACTGGAAGTCGATTCTTATCCAGATGAAGACATAACCAAGAATTCTACTACCGTGGATATTCCAAAACCCGCGCGGAGCTGTCATTTGCTGATGCTTTTCATTTATTCCTGATATGATAGGTGGCTAGATTTAGGGCAGGCGCGTAGCCACTCAAACCCGACTGTATTAAATACCGTGTCTGTGTTCGAGTTAAGACACCCACAACATATCAGCGAGTCCTTCTCAGTTGAACTAAAATCATCTCTCTCTTCTACATTCCAACCTTTCAATTTATCAACTATGTCTAACACTAGCTTCTCGTCTGCAAGCTCAGTGAGCGACGATAGCCACGAGAACTTGGTCTCCGTGAGTTTGTCTGCCCTGATTATGAGACGCGATTAAAACTAAGCCCACTGCTCCAAGGGGGTCGGGATAGCGGCTTCAAGCTATGGTACCAAGCAGCGCAAGTTGCTCGACTTGATCAATCGCCTCCATAATACTGGGTATGTATGCGTCGCGACTTCATCTTCAATTCCACGTTAAAAACAATTCTCATATCCCTTTAGCATCCAATCCGATATTGACCTTCCCCAAATTTGCGTTGTTGGTTCCCAGTCCGCTGGGAAATCGAGCCTAATCGAATCTATTTCCGGAGTAGGCTGCAACTCTTGTCGATCGGTCATAGTGACTTGATACTCATTATTATCATTTCCTCTAATCTATAGATTAAGCTTCCTCGCGCAACAGGTACTTGTACTCGGTAGGTGTTTTTATTGAGCTCTTGAATGTTGGTCTAAATGCTCTTCGCTCACATGATTTTATTAGGTGCCCCACAGAGTGCCGCCTCTCGTTTTCAGCCGAGTCGTGGTCTTGCAAAGTTTACCTCCGCTTCTTGAAGGACGAAACCGGAAACGACATTAGCCCCGTTCGAAACATTCCATTCGGGGGTGTTATCACCAACAAGGGGGACGTTGAGGAACGGCTTCGTCGGGCACAACTAGCTATTTTAAATCCCGGAGTGGATGCCGCTTCGTATCTTGGTGACACAATCCCGGGGGTGAGCCCAAATGCTGTTGCGTTTTCGGAAAATTTTGTTTCAGTCGAAATCAGTGGACCCGACGTTACGAATCTTTCTTTTTGCGACTTGCCCGGTGCGTTTCATAGCCACTTGATATGAGTGATGGTCTGGTAACATGTTGTGCCTTCAGGTATCATTGCCAACGTTCGTGAAGGGAGCGACGAGGGCGACATTGAGCTCGTCAAGCGTCTAGTTACTTCATACATCCGGAAAGACGGTTGTATCATTCTACTGACTGTGACTTGCGAGAGTACGTTTGTCAATCACACTCGCACTAGGCTCTTATGCTAACTTGAAGCCAGCCGATTTTGAAAACCAAGGTGCACGCAGCTTGGCCAAGCAATACGATCCTCAGGGGAAGCGCACAATTGGTGAGTAGCGAATGATATCGTAATCGTATCAATTGATTTAATGCGACTATATGCAGGCGTTCTTACGAAGCCTGACCGGATTGAGGGGGGCGAGGAGCAAAAATGGTTGGGTTTTGTTCGAGGAGAGACTGAAATACTTGCAAAGGGCTGGTTCTGCGTGAAGCAACCGAGTCCGTCCGAATTGGAGCAAAACCTGACTTGGCAAGAAGCTCGTACCCGTGAAGAGGAGTTTTTCAAGACTCGGGATCCATGGTCTTCGCAGATGATTACTGTTCGCCAGCATTTTGGGACTGCCCGACTCACTTCACGCCTTAGTGAAATACTCTCGGATCAAATTGCTAAGCGGTAAGTTGATACAATGGTTACTTTAGCAAGTTGCTTATCACTTGTTTGAATAGCATGCCGTCTCTGCTGGACGAAATCCATCGCCTCAACCAATCCACTATCGAGAACTTGCGCGCACTTCCTGCAGAAGTCTCAGACGACCCCGCCGGAGCTGTCCTCAACCTGGTGATGGACTTTCACCGTGATGTCGTCACCCACGTTGAAGGTATTCCGGATGGCGATGGCCTGATTCAACAAATCCGCCAAGCACAAGACAAGTTCCGTCAGGCTATTCGGCGCTCAGCTCCGGACTTTCGCCCGTTCAAACGACCCACCAATGACGAGGAAAAAGTAAATGCTCCCAAAATGCCGGAAGTTGTCTTCTTGAAGGAAGAAGAATCCTTTGAGATAGAAGACATATCTAATCGCACCTTATTTGAAGATGACGTTAGTAAAATGTCGAAGGAGTGAGTATGCTGGGTCCTCTGTCATGTTGTGGATCGATTATCTATAACTAAACATTTTAGGGCGGTTACTCGAGAGCTACCCAAGAACGTCCCGTTTATTGTCAAGCGCAAGCTTATCAAAGGGCTTATGGAGATGTGGGATGGCCCAACTGCAACGCTGCTTGAAGACGTAGAGCGCATTTTGAGCGTCTATATGCGTCGGTTGGTCGACCGGTTTTTTAAACAGCATAGTTATGGCGGTCTACACAACGCTGTTGGGTAAGCGGTTTACAAGTTAAAGGTTTAACGGCTAATGTGATCTTAATACTCTGCTCGTTAGAGCTATCATTGCTGAGCGGATTATAGGTTGTCGAGAGCATGCCGACGCTCAAACCCAGTTCGTCCTAGATCTCGAAAATAACCAAACTTTCACGACGAACGTCCATTATCTATCGGACTATAAGGAGAAGTTCACGAACTATTACCAGTCAGTCCGCAAAGCTCAGCAAGGGGAAAATATTTTCGTCAAGGGATTAATGGAAGGTCTCGGAGTGGACACTGATTTTTCCCGGTCAATGGGGGAAGTTATTGCTCACCTGTCCAAGATGGGCGTCTCGACCGAGCCTCAAAACCTGGCGAAGCTCCTGAACTTAGATTCGGGCGAAGACGTGGTTGACATTATGGCCGAAGTTCGTGCCTACTACCAAGGTAAATGCGTGATGCCGGCTGAGGGTGTCCGTTTCTAACGTTACATTTCTCAGTCGCATATAAGAGGTTTGTCGATGTCACCCCAATGACTATCGACGAGACATTGGTGAGGGGCTTTTCTCGTGGCCTAGAGAAGCGGCTCTTCGAGGGGTTGGGCGTAAGCGGTGATAATGCAAAGGAACATTGCGCTGGATTCTTGGCGCATTCACACGAAATCACGTTGGAACGCGAGATGTTGAAAACACGGCGCGATCGTTTGAACCTGGCAAAACAGGAGATTTCTACGATTTGGGGGAATTGAACGTATCCTAACTACCCTTTCCACGACGCATACATCTACTGATGCGCTGTTTTTGTACTTGTTGGCATGTCTCTACGCCTTTGTAAGCGCCTGATAAAGCTGTAATCCCATATCCGAATTAGATCTGAACTCATACACGTCCCGTACCACAAGTATTCAGGTTAACTACATGGATCCGCCATCCTTGTCCGATGAACTTCGGCTGTCCTTGAAGGAACTATCCTTTGGAGTACAATTGAGCGAAGTCCTCTTGACAGGGCCTGTGGCTGGCACGGCTGGTGCACCGCCAATGGCCAAAATAAACATGTCTGACGGGGTAGAGTTGGTCGTCAAAGTAACCGAGCGAGGCTGGCAGGTAAGCATATTGCGATTGACTTTCCGAGGTATCATTCGTAAGATCGCGCAAAATAAATTTTTAGGTGTGTGACCCCACGACTCAAGCACCGAATCCGACAAGGCATGAAACCTTGGATGATCTTCTTACCGCCAATAACACCACCTATGCAAGTCTTCGGCAGGATCTGCTTATGCAAAAACTCCTTGCACTTGCGGTGGAACGATCGCCGACGGATGGAGCACTAAACGGGGCTGCTGAATGAGGTGCTCAAGCACACTAATCCTTGGTATCATACGCTAATTAGATTTCAAGTAGCATGTATTGGTCTGGTATTCATGAAATTACATCTGTTGGACTTCTGGTATTCCTCGATCATTAGATGCCCAGCAAAAGTGTCCACAGCCAGCAGCACATGGATGTCCTCGTGGAGACCAATCTGCAGAACTTTTGCTTTCTTGAGCAGGTAGTTCGAGGCTATTTCGGTTACTTGGGTCAGTAACTAAAGTATCCGCAGTTTTCTCGGTTTTGATAGAGGATGCATCGTCTGATTTTTCTGGGTCGGTGCCAAATGAAGCCACCGAAGGTGCACCACTCCTGGTCTCGCTCTCAAGGATAGTGTTCGTGCGTGAGTTGACAGTACTCGAGCCGTCTAGACTGACCAATGGACGCGAAAAATAGTAGGCCCGGTAACACTCTTGATGTCCACCATGCGAGCATTCAAAACACATGAAATACAAACCTCGCACGGGCAGCCGGCTTCAGGTATCCAACGTTAATCAATGTTGCGCCAACAGATGATATAACTCACCAAATGGCGCACTTGGAAGCAAATTGTCTACATTTAACACAAAAGGCGCACTGTCCATTAAGCTGACCGTCTGCGAGATTGCTGCTTGGCAACGCTTTATTGCAACGACTGCACGCGGAATATATGATCGTATTTAACTGAGGCATAGGGACGACTCAGTTGAACATCATGAAAACAAAAGCCGAATGTCTGACCCTAGTTGCCTCACGTGCATATCTGGACATAGCGTACTTACGGACGTAAGCCGCCGGCGCATACAGGCGGAGTCGAGATAGTGTATCTAGGGGGTAGGT
>WSTJ01000929.1:0-16471 GCA_019623705.1 Ceratobasidium sp. 428
AGGTCCGACCAGCGAGGGCACTTGTGGAGCGAAGTCTGGTCCGACTCGAGCTCGTTTAGACTAAACGAGCTCATTGGGCACACGCCCTGTACCACGAGGCATATATCTAGACCGATCACGGTCGAGGCGCCGCATATATAGGTCCTGGCCACTTTTTGACTTGCCAGATGCTCCACACCAGCCTTAATTCGCTTTTGCAGACGCTTAGAGCACTCGAGATGGGTGTCTTCCATCATATTTCACGCAGTCCAGGTTGACCGAGAACCTATGGCTCTTTCAGTTGCGCTAGGACAACGCCTGGACTCCCTCCCACAACAATGTCTCGCCCTCTCTGTCCTCAAGCGAGCGTGGGTTTCCTCTTGCATCTTCGCTTACAACTAAGACTGCCATCGTAGAGACAAGCTGGGTCCTCACCCTACGCGAGACTAATGTCGAATCTTCTCCTGGCGTGCGAAAATCCTAGAATCAGTGATAGTACGTACAGAATATGTACATGATCCTCGGGCTTTATCCAGTTTCCGAAACGCTTTGCGAGTCCCTCCAAAAATGGTTTGGCGCAAACCTTGTTCCACAATTACTTTACGCCTCGCGGCTGACTGTATCGTGATAGGCGCGGCATAGGCCTCGGCGACAGGCAGACACCGATCACTTCCATTTGTGGAAGCTCAGGAAGCACTCAGGCACCTTCACACGCTTGGCACACCTCGGGATTGGCTGCCCGAGGCAGTAGAAGGCCCTCGGCGGAAGAAACCGTACGCTCCGTTATCACCAGCATAGCAAGTTCCCAGATGAATTACGTCTTCTGAGATATCACAATCTTAGTCCTGGAGCCCATCATCAGTGGAGCATTTGGGGTTTCGTTAAATTACACCAGCTTTCAGCTCGATGTTGGCACAAACGCGTGAGAGCGGAGAGAATAGTGCGAATTCCTTGAAACTTCATGAGATGTATGCGCGACCACTTCTCATGGTATCACTTCTTCGATCATACGCTTAAAAAAATAAGATGTTCTTTGGTGCAGGTGGTCTTCGAAAGTGGCATAAATTTTAGTTCGGGTTTCTCGCTCCGTGTTGGCTTACACAAACATCAGCCATCGACCATCATCCAAACTCTCGACATACATGATCTACGTATCGCATAGGATGACCAGACCCAGGAACGTATCTCAGTTTTCAGGCTTTGACATGCCGGCATCTTCGTCACAATGTAGGCCAGAAGAATGTGATACTTCGTGTCATTCGCTATCAAACGTCAGCCGCACATATCCGAAAGTACCTGCCTGTATTTAGACTTGCCTTGGTCGTAGCTTCCTCGGACAAAATACGTTTGTTAAGCCTGTGTCTATCTCACTACCCTCCTTTGAGGAGATTTGCATGTGGTTGGGCTGTGGAACTGTCAAATGCTCTATGACAGGCGTTCATCTGCCGGCGTGCTCCGGGTATAGTCGATTCAAGGGCTTGGAAGATCGCCACTGCGATGCAAGGTTCTATCAGTCAAGTGCTCATCAAGAAGTTCTGCTCATCATAGTCTCGGAGTTACGTTTTGGAGAATGAATCAGCCCGCGGTGTGCGCTCGCTATGATTTTATGCCGAATAGTTTCAGCTGAATGTACGCATACATTTAAGTCCGGATTTCTCAGGCTGACTACAATTCGACAAGTCAACATCTCTCGAACGAGGCGAAAGAACGAGTTACGGATAGAAACGAGGCTAAGACGGGTGGGTCTCAAGGAGGCATTGGTGCTGGTTCCATAAGGGGTTAGATTGTACTGCGAGGGTTGCCTCGCTGTTTGGCTGTTGTCATCAATGGTGGCGCTTATTCTTAGCCATTGCAAACGAATGGTGGTTCAATGGATGTTCATTTGGTCTCACATTTAGTGGCAGCTATGCTTATTAGCATGTCAAGTCTTTCATGGTTCAATCATTTCGTTTGTCCGTGTATTGTCTGGAAATTTCAGAACGCTCGAATTATCAGCGTAATTGGCTCATACACGTGCTTTGATGATTTGATGATCAATCGAAGACCGAGCCTCGCCATGGCTAAATGCAGGAATTTTGCGATCATACGTACCAAGGCACAATCTGATTCAATTGAATGATCGAAATACGTGGGTGAAATAGCTTGTGTTACCGCCAGAACGATGAGCGCTCATCTGGCCATGAGCGTGATGGTGCTTGATCCCCTCTTGATCGTCGGCTAGCGCTCTCAGACAGCCTTACAAGCGGCTGATTGCTTGCTCATCCAACGCAAAGCCCATGTCCCCGAGGCTTGTAGTTTGTGATCTAATTATTCTTCTACACTGGCAACGTGTTCGTGGTAGTTGCGGACCAAGCCTCAGTTAGGCATTGTCAATTGTACGTCATCGATAATGCGGTCTTGCAGTGCCCCCCTACCCTGAGTTCATATGTGACTAGCAAGGTTTGGCCTGGCGCATGGCGCAATCTTCGGGCGCCTACACATGCCAAAATTATTCTGGTTCAACATCACCTCCGTTGTGCTCTCATTATGTCCAAATCGCCAGACTGTCGGTCGGTCATTGAATTTACCCTAATCTCGGGCATTGGCGCTGAAAATGCAGCCGCTTCCACCCAAGAGCTATAAAAAAGTCTAGCTAGCTGCTCTTTTGGGGCAGCGAGCTCCCCCACTCGTCTCTTCTAATTCTTTTCGCGTCGTCCTTACCACCACCATGTTATATTCTCGCCTCGTTTCCGTTCTACTCACGACATTGACCTTAACACATGCTTCGCCTATGGTGTCCCGCGATAATAGCGACTCAGATCCATGGCTCCAGTTTCTCGACAAGTCTGGGTTGACGACCGCAGAGGGTCTTTACGCAGAATTTTTCAAAACAGACGAAGCTGACCAAGTAAAGCAATACCTCAAATGTGACGATAAATACACCATCTTGGTTCCGAACAACGAAGTGTGTTTTATTCTCGTCTTAACCTCTGCTGAGACATTCCATGATTGACGCGCGCTCGCAGGCATTCGGTTACGATAAGCCTTCGGTCGATCCCGACACTGGATCTCGCTTCTTGTATAACACGATCATTGGTGACGTCCCCTCCGGCCCGCCTACCACTTCTCGCAGGGCTGACAAGAGCGAGTCGCGTGGAGTTCATTCCTCTGGTTACAATTTCCCGCAACGTCCTTCGAGTAAGCACAAGAGATGGGGACTTATCGAGGGACGCCAAGTTCAAGTAATTTCTTTCTACGGAATTTGTTTCACCACACCTGACCTTCTCTTTGGTATTTAGGTCATTGACCGGCAATTCAGTAGCTCCCGGAAGCGGTGGTCTGACGACTCGATTTTCATCAACCAAGCGGTTGGGAGTGCGAACGTTGAGAAGATCTATCAATACAAGAGTTGTAAAGTATTTGCGATAGACTTGGTCAACGCACTGCCACCGAGAATATCCGATCTGCTTTGTAAACCCCTGATCGATACCACTCCGAATGGCTTCGTGGAATTCGGTGGAAAACTGCAGAAGGCTGGCTTGTTGGATTCGCTGGACGACAAGTACACAGAGCGAACGGTAAGCTTCCGCTGATACGGTTGATATCGAGCTTTGGTTGACTATATGGGATCAAAATTTAACAGGTTTTCGCCCCGACTGACGACGCATTTAATAAGGCTGGAGGTATCCCAGATGATCGTCTACAAGCTATTCTGGAGAATCACATTATCACTGGGACGCTCGCTTACTCTACTAATTTCGACGATATTCATAAGGCGACCGCCGATTCAGGCAACGATATTTACCTTATGACTGAAAACGGTGTCAAGTACGTTAAATGTGGCAACCAGGAAGCGGTGGTACAACGCTCCGACGTTACTTCGGAGCACGGGGTATTGCACGTCATTGATACAGTTCTGGAGTGTAACAAATGAAGGTTGGGAATCTAGGACCCTAGGCTTTATTGAGACTGTTTGAACGTTTACTATCGGTGTCTGAACTTTCGTACGATTTTTTCATGAACAATTGTTCCGTAGACGCTCGACAAATTTTGGGACTCGTATACCATCACATCTAGTATACAGCTCCATCTGTTTTCTACGTACTTGTAGGACTCTGTTACATTTGTGTTTCTCTTGTAATGACATTCTCACGACTATTTGACCTTACCAAATATTCATTGGTAACAGCCTTATTGAGGCAGTTGCTTCAGTGACGGCCATGTCTTCGGGGGGTGTGGTTGGAGACCGGGCGCTTAGAAATTGACAACTGGCGAAGAGCCCAAGGCTTGAAAGGATGAACTTATGACGAGTAGAATATTGGCTGCTGCAATTCAACTTAATGTATCTTGATCTTTTGATCTGGACAGATACCATGAATTGCAGCATGAACACTAGGGTGGATTGGTAGAGGCTTATGCTAGAGCGATAGCATGATGTATCGGTTACTCTTACGTTTCAACACTCTCATCTATAAGTATCATCGCTAAAATGACGCCTGAGTATTCACAAGTACAGACGTTGAACTTAAATATCGGATTCTCAATGAATGCCCAGAGTCATCGCTCAGATACGATTTATGTTGACATATATGGAAGTAATAGTTGGAAACCCCGAGGCGTCATCTCCGGGCTGTGTTTTTACACGTTTCAGCCAACGAAAATATTACAAAAACGCTGTTACTTACCAGTAATGAATCATATCGCCAGATCACTTACAATAGCCAGAGTTCGTAGGACCATCCCACTGCTTGCAGCAGTCTTGCCATTTCTTGGCGTTAGCATACTTAGGGCCAACGTCACAGACGTTTCCAGCGAACAAAGGCCCCCAGAATGTGTCGGCACCCATAACAGTTTGACAGCATGACCTCGTCGCTGGGTCGCCTTTACAAGTGCACCACAGAGCATTGGCTGACCCTGCGAGACCAGTTAGGGTAACCGCGACGGCAAGAGTGAGTAGTTTCATAGTAGCTGCGGGATGAATATGAGTAAAACGTAAAGGCAATAAGGAAAAAGAGCTCACAAGTCAAGGAAGAGCTCGCGAAAACGCAGCGGGAAAGGATGGTCTTGAGCGGGGTGCCAGTCACTCGATCGTGTATGCGCTTCAAATACATGGTCAGCGCGGCGGACACAAACGAAACCAAACATGAGAAAGTAAGGCAAGTTACGGCACAAAACCTGAAGATCCGACGTGAAAGTGGAGAAGAGAACGACTCTGACGCGCGAAGAACGAAAATGAAACAGAACGATTTACAGCTGAGATGCACTTGGGGATGTGGAAATCAGCATGAGTGATGCATGAGCCGAACGGACATGACGAAGTTAGGCAGATAGGCGAACAATCATTGAGCTGGATGCAAATATTTAATGCGGGAGACGGGCAGGTAACGAGATAGGAAGTTGGATGTGCGAGGGAAGTCTGTCAGAAAGACACGATCGGTAAACTCCTGTGGCGTTCACTAGCCAATACAGATGCGAACCCTTATCAAATATCGCTTATGAGCGTATGTTAGTGATTGTACGAACTTCATCAATGATATCAACGTGCTCTCGCTATCCAGAGAACGCACTGCCCACAGCTTGTCTTATATCCAGTGCATAAATGAAGCAATATAGACCGAGGTCTTACATCACACTATGTTAACGGCACTACCATATAAAAAAAACAGCCTTTCCTCTAGCCTGCCCTAACGTGACCTCAAGAATTTTCACGTTCTACCCTCCCCAGTTCTTGGCTTCGCACAATAAAGATCTGAGGTATTTGAAATTTCTAGAGTGCATGAAAAGAACCTCGGTTTAACCTCGTGTGTTCTTAAGGTTCAAATGAAGCACTTGGCACCGCATACACTCAGGTATGGCCGGAAACTTTCGGAGCCCAGGCTATTTATCTGCATTTGAGTCAAATTCTCAAAGAGGTGATTCCGGTACGACTCCCATATTTCAACATCGTTGCGTATTAGATTCAGAAAGACGGCGCGCAACAGAATGAGTCCCTATCATACACCAACCGCATTATCACACACCATACTCTTGCTACCCGACTTTTCGCTTACCACCTTTAAATCAACGAAATTAGTCTTCTCAAGTCTGAAACCAAAAACCTTTTACGTACCACATTCCAAAACTTTGAAAGTACTATCTTTTGATTCTTGTCATCTAATATCTCTGGTTCTGAGAACACGACACGGAACGGGCTGATTTTAAGATTAGGTCCACCCGGTATAGTCACGGGGTACTGTCGCATTTTCGTATTCCATTTCGGTTCCTGTTGTGTGGATAATTTTAATTCAAAGACTTGCTCAAGGAGATCAGTAGACCTACAGGCTCGATTTGGCTTGGGGTGATCTCGCTTGGATAACCTTTCACGTCTGGATTTTTATACGCTATCGCCATTGCTTCTAGGTGTGCCGCACGAATGTATTTAGCTCGCACCTCCCATACCGGGTCACCATCTACAAAACGGGAATTCAGGGATGGTGCTGAGGAATGAGTATGTGAATAGAAGGGGCATACACTTGCAATAAGCTACGCCCGATAGCTGCTCCACCGGGAGCATCATGGGTCCCTATCGTAAGGTTAGGTCTTATAATCTACGAGCTTCAAGCTTGGCATTCAAACATACATTCACCACATAAGACGCAGTCAGGACAGAGAGAACGGTATACGGGATCCACATGGGACGGGGGAGTATGAATTCTGGAGCGGATGGTGTTTGGTTCTTGGTATCCACCGGCTCTCGCTTTATCTCGAGGACAGGCGACGTGAAGCTCAATGCGCAGGTACGAGTTTTGGCCAAATGTGCCTGACAAGCCGGGCGCCCAATTAGTTGGAGGCACAACCTGCCTCCCGGCGTGGTCACGGCCGGTGATGGATGATGAGATAAGCGCCACAGGCGACACAAATGAGTCCGTAAAAGGAATAATTTTGACAAGCGCCCTGCCGGAAACTCAAACGGGCGGTCTCATTCCGATGTCGGCTGATCTTTAAGCTGTTAGTGCGGCTGTGTGATGAGTGGCAGTGGTCATCGCTGAGCAAATATGGTTAGCAATCAGGCACCGCAGCGCAAGAGAGCCAAGACATCTACTTAGGCGCTCAACAGTTGCGAGTCTTAAAGTCTCGCATATGGTCCTTCAATGCAGGCATCCTTTACCCCTGACTCACAATAAGTCCGCCATGCTACTACGCGCAGCCCTCGTTCTCTGCTTGACCACAATCATGCCTATCGCTGTGGCAGGCCGACAATGCGGGTCGGATCAAGTGTTCTCGGTACTTTATTTTTTGTGACTGGTCAGCCTGAATAGCCTATTAACTGACCGAATATACGATTAGAACTGCTATTTGACGATAGAGCCGCCACAGATTGTGCAGTGTGCATGTAAGTATGCTACTGTGGATGTTTTCGGCGGTAACTCAGTGTTTTCTGCTAGTCGACGGAACCACAGAGAACGTATTCC
This sequence comes from Ceratobasidium sp. 428, assembly GCA_019623705.1. NCBI lineage: Eukaryota > Fungi > Basidiomycota > Agaricomycetes > Cantharellales > Ceratobasidiaceae > Ceratobasidium > Ceratobasidium sp. 428. The sequence continues at coordinate 7,410 of WSTJ01000929.1, forward strand.
GGGACCAGATCGTTGGGGCATTGGAGAAAGCTATGGATTATTTTGTGAGTGGGGAGCCTAACATACGACTCAAGAAGTTTGGAAACAGAGAACGTGTACGTTTCGTTTCGTTCAAGTAGGGCCACCACTAATGTCAACCACCTTTGACTTCAGTTCCAATGGGCCAAGGATGGTTGCGCAGGACTACAAATGTTCGAATATCCTGTAGTCACACCACCTCGCCAGCCTCCTGGCCCTTTTCGGGTGATCTTCTCCAACCAAGGGAATTATAATGACCAAAATGGGCAGCCAGTTAGCGTGTTCACCTACTGTGGAACGGTGAGCGCGATCACCAAATTAAGAGATAAACGGTTTGCTGATAGAACATAACATCCAGATCACGCACCCCAACGAGAGGAGTCCAGCATTCACTCATTGCACCGAGCTGTTCGATTGGCTTCTTGATCAGAACGAAAGTATCTCAGCGTAAACTCGAAAGACTTGTGGATATGCGTTTGTTCTACCCCTTTCTCCTTCTCATTTTCATTTTGGTTTGAATGCCAGTATACACGGTGAAGCCCATTCAATAACAATTGACTCGCCATGAAAAAACCTATGAGTTTTGATACGGTTACCAAAATTCGTCTGCAAGTGTCATGTTCTCACTATGGGCCGGAACTCGAAATGCGAATTAATGAGAAGCGGAATATCCTCACAAGGTACTAACGGAGAGACGAGTTTTGCACTCTAGGATAGAGGACTTATGAGTAGCCGAGCCAAATGCCGACGCCAGGAGCGCATGCACGAACGATTGACTCCCGTTACCTCAGATCGCAGTGAAGAAAACGAACAAGTAACCTGAAAACTAGATGGGCGTCCACCTAGGGAAGTTTCATGTCTATTTGACAGTAATATTCCATGTTCCTGCTATGGTTTTCAGGCCATGTAACCTTGCGTGTATGTAGTTCGGTGATTTGGGACCGGGAAGCGCCGATCAACCGGTCTTTCAGCCGCAACCTCTAAGCTCACGTGATTTAACATCCAACCGCACTTGCAGTCCATCAGTAAGGTATTTCCAACGAATGCTGCAATACTAGCTAAGAATGCCACCACTAGATGACTAGATTGACCCAGCTCAAAGATAGAGCTATTTTCCTGACTTCCCGGGGCTACGCAACCGCAATCCCGATCTCGCCTCCTAAACCTCCCAAACCTCCGCCACCACCGGCTGATCCCAACAGGATTTACACCTCTCAAAAATCAGCGCTGTACACCGAGTATAAGAGCACAGTGGGCGACTCCCCCTTCTTCCTAGTGCTTGGGCATGAAAACTTCAGCGTCGCCAAATTCACGACATTGCGCAAAGAACTTGCTAGAGTCAAGCCTAGTGTCGGCGAACAGGCTCCCGCCAAACTGTCCGTCATTCGACATGCTATATTTAGAGCCGCTGTGAAGTCCGCTAAGCCTCAAGCTGCGCCTCTCTTATCTGCCTTGGAAGGTCCCGCGGCCGTTCTCGCCTTCCCGACACTTGATCCACCCCAGCTCAAGTGCATCTTGCGCACCATTGACCGCGCCATTCCTAAAGCTACTCCTCAGCCAGGCGCCGCACTGGCTCCCGTGCTGAGACTCGTTGGAGCTTACGTCGATGGCCGGGTATTGCGACCTGATGGCGTGCAAAAATTAGCCACGTTGCCAACACTAGAGACGTTGAGAGCCCAACTTGTTGGACTACTGAGTGCACCTGCGGCTCAGCTTGCCGGTGTACTAGACCAAGCTAGGGGCGGTCGTCTGTCTAGGACATTGGAAGGGTTACGAGAGAGTTTGGAGGAAGACACTGCAGGAACACAGGCATAGGGGCTTATACAGCACGTCATAACTCCTTCATCCCCACACTTGCCCGGCATTCCTCAATATCACCACCAATATCTGATTGTACGTCTTCCGTTCGTCGTTCGCGCGCTCCTTGAATATAATTTTACATGATCACGTGATATGAACCCACGCTTGCATGATGCGCTCAACACTTTTGTCAGCCCTCGGTACGGGTGATGTCGAGCTTTGCGTCATCCGAATTAATTGTCTGCATAGCCGAGTTATATCCCAGGAACAGCCAAACATCACAGTGAACAATAATACAGGAAATCCAGTCCCAACTCTGAATCCCAATCCTAATCCTATGAGCACCCGCATCTTCCTTGGTAGCAGGTTCCGCTCGCATCGGGGTAGGTGTTTATGGTCACACAGCAGTATCCCGTAGGGCATTTCAAATTTCCAATACCACCGCACTAAACCAATAACCAGGTGAGCGATATCTTCTCAAACAGATGCGAGCACGACTAACAGTGGTGCGAGCGACCAGACCCAGGTCAGAGCTGGGAGCAGCCAGCGCGGTCAAAGGCATCAAAAGAGCAGTTACAGCGAATAAATTGAACTTCATGACGAAGTTGGAGTTTGCAGCGTGAAGCGGGGAGTGTGGGGTGAAACTGAATGGGTGTTGAGTGAGTCGCCTTCGAGCGCCGTCTATATACCTGGGCTTTTCTAGTTTGGTCAAGTTTCGAGTTATGAGCGTCAGACGGCCATTACAACTATATGCTGAACCTCGGTGCCTAGACGAGGTCACCTGGACTCTTGGCGTGTACCGAAATATCCGTGAAATCAACATGTATAGCTAAATGCAGCGTTGACCCTGAGGAAGGGTTGATTGGCTTGAGTGTGGAGTATCAGTCGTGTCCCAAAATTGGATAACAGTTGACCATAAGCGCTGTTTGGGGAATATTTCGAGCCAGAACGATAATAAGTAAAATGAGCTCCCATCAGATCCTACACTAGCCCTGCGCTGGAGACGGCGGGGTTTCCCTGTTATGTCGCTTGGATATACGCAGTGATCTTTGCCAAGACTTAAACCGAAGGGTGAATGGGGAGAAGAAATAGTGGATCAAGGCATATCATCATGCGCTGGGATCACTGCGGGGCCTTCAAGTCAAGCTAGCTTCACGCCGTTCACCCGAGCATTTCACGTTACTGATGGTCCTAATCAGACCGGAACTTATGCTCAGAACTGAAATCCTTTGACACCGAACTGCTTTGAATATATGCGCTTCACCCGCGTTAGTCGAATGAACCGAAGACATTATACAATATGAAATCCTAATAATACCCGAGATCTCGGAAGTTGTCCAAAATCGGCAGTACCTTCTCAACTTTCAAGTCTATCTCTCGCAAATTCCAAACGCATCTGCTGGGTGGTTGCGCTCAAACTTGCATTCTAAACCCTCCTCGCAGGGGATGCCTCGAAAGCCGCCACACCTCTTGAACAAAGCGATGTTATAGTCCAAATAAGCCCCCATGCGGTGACATAGGACTTACACAACCAAGAGTACCTGGCGGACAAGGTCCGGGATAAACAGTAGAAGTAGGGGCAGCCCAAATGACCGAGGACATAACGATCATTCCAAACAGAAGAATATTTGACCTCATAACGGCCGTAGAACAATGGAAGTACGATCGTTCAGGGAGGCTCTCCAGGTAGCTAGTATCAATAGCTCTTCCATCACGTTTCGTTTATATTCTTCCAGAGCCAACCTTCTATATCACTTATGGCCACCGAGCACGGTAGAAATGTAGCATGTCCGGAATATCAACGGCGTATGCTCATTTTGAACCACGAAGATCTCTAGCACGCGGAGTCGTAGCGTATTACGGCAATATTACAATACATACAGCGGCTACCATAAGCCTAGCGGAAAGGGTTCGACTACATACTTTGGATATGTACGTGCCGTGAAGGAAATATATAAGCACTCACCGCCCAGAAGGTTAACAATTTTCTAGGACGAGTGTCTGGAAGGAAAACAGAAACGGAGGTTTTTTGTACACGTAACATCTACGAGATGGGTCAAGAGCTTGTTGAACTGCCAGTCACAAGCTGCGATCACTACCAAGCCCGCGGCCGGTCAGGAGACGGGGATCATATTAAACCATCCAGGCACAGATCTATTTCGCGACCGTAACTAACCAATTGGAAATTCTCGAAGGCGGGCGCCAGTGCAGCTGGTATGGTGAGCAAAACCTCTAGTGATCAGTTTCGACAGCTCAAAACTGGCCTATAAAATGAGCTAGGATTATATGTAAGTCAATATACCAAGTTATACCCGTACATATACATTGGTAAGACCCTACGAGAACTAGTGAAAGGACTCATACGTAAGCATCCGAGAGCGTATATTAGTTGTCTTAGCTGACTGGATCAGAAGACTCATAAGGAATTCTGACGTAAAACACTGAACATAATATGTCATGCTTTACTAGAAAGCTCAAAGATTAGATTAAGGGTTTCTTTTTAAATCTCAGACCGCTTGACGCAAAAACCCAACCAATGATTCGGCGGCGTATACTCGCAGACTAAGCCCGACCGGCAAGGGAGCATAAACAGACCACATTGCTTAAAAGAATGTTACAGCTCAATCGGCTCTTGAGCTATGATAGAATAACTTACGCAGCCTACACCGCTCGGTTGACAGGTTCTGGGCCGGATACCAGAAGTAGGTACAGCCCAAACCGTTGATGATACGACAGCGATCCCGATTATGAACAGGTTAGACCTCATAATGGTCGTAGATAATAACGTGCACGGGAGTGATTGAAAGAGTTCGCTAGACAACGAATTTCAGACCGTCATGCTTCATTTATAGGTGTCTAAACTCATTTTAAGCTCTGCCCCGTTCATCTCTGAGCACCAAAAGATGCAGTATATCCGGAAGATCAACGGTCGACACTTCTATCAAGCCACGGAAGCCCTTGGTATTTAGTCGTCGGCATGCTATGCAGCAGTCTTGTTACGGAGCTTTCTTCTTGTGATGGCGAGTCTAAAGCAGCTCTGAGAAGCGGGTAGCTGTATGAGCTGGCTGATAGTCAGCCTTTGAGATAAAATCCGAGCGTGTCTTGTGGGCTTTGGCATAATTGAAAATGTTTCATCAAGCGCTACCGGTGATAAAGCGTGCGCAACCGAAACCCCTCGGGTGTGACCCAGGGTTGTGTGACTGTCCGGACCCCTACCCCCAATTTCGCACTATTTCCCCAATTCCTCCCTCCGCACGTCGTTTTTTGCAACTCGGCTCTGATAGAAGTATCGAGCATAGCTGTAAAAGTAGATCTGTCAGGTCATATTTATGTATTGTGCTCTCGTCGAGGAGAACATCCCGTTTTACTGCCGAGAGCAGACCCTAGCCAAGCGTGCCTAAACAGTTAGTCAGCGTCAAACCTGTGACAGCGGATACACAAACACGCGCCGGCGATTCATCCTACAGTCGAAAAAATCAGGATTTAGCAAGCTCTAGGCTATGTTATAGATACATTGATCATACTCTGGGTGGTATGGGTCATCCATGCTGAGACCTAAGTGAAGTGCAAGTGAGTGACTAAATCAGATATGTGACATGATTGACGCTGACTAACAGCTTAGGCACGCTTGGCTAGGGTCTGCTCTCGGCAGTAAAACGGGATGTTCTCCTCGACGAGAGCACAATACATAAATATGACCTGACAGATCTACTTTTACAGCTATGCTCGATACTTCTATCAGAGCCGAGTTGCAAAAAACGACGTGCGGAGGGAGGAATTGGGGAAATAGTGCGAAATTGGGGGTAGGGGTCCGGACAGTCACACAACCCTGGGTCACACCCGAGGGGTTTCGGTTGCGCATGCTTTAGGTAAAATAAGGCAATAAATGCCAATTATGCACATGCTTCGCTACGGAAGGTCCGGTACTCCTGCGAGCTTGGTTATGGGCTGTGGTACCTATCAGTCCGCGACCGGCCAGGAGACGGGAATCCCAATGTCATCGGGTGTGTATGCGACTGTTTGGCAGTCGGGTCACGTGGTTCGCTCCTTCCGCATTCCGCAACCCCGCACCAGCTCCGGACAACCCGCGCTACGCGACCTTGCCAAGTCAACAGCAAGCAGATTTCTGAAGGAGGGAGATAGATACTTCCCATCTTGAGATACTCCTGGTTCCCGTGAATGAGTCACCAACGGCAAGCTACTTCGAGTTTACAATAGTCACTGCAGGCAGCTTGTGGTTCCTGGTTCGTTGTGCCCGAGACTGAGCCATGGAACCTACTTAACTGGCGACCAGCTAATACTACGTCCATATCCCAATAATTCCTCCTCTTGGTATTTAGTATCAATACCTTGTGTTGTGTAACTAGGTCATCCACTGGATAAATCAGCCAGCTTGATCCTTGTCTTTTAGTCGCCTGTATGGTCATCTGGCAACATGCACTGTTTGAGTTCTGCCGAATCTTAGGCCGAATTTAAAATCGGAAGAGCTTGGCTCTTCCATAACTATATGAGAGGCTACTCGCTCACTCTTAAGCATGTGGAGGATGCCTGCGTTGCGAACGGAGTTTACGAAATCTGAAATTTGCCGGTCGCGCCAAGAAGGGAACTCGATTCTGTCCACGTGAAGTGTAAAGCGAGCTCGTGGACTCAACGACGAGCTCTATGACCGGCGATTAATGCTGTAGTATCAGAAGACCAAGGATGACGCCATTAGGGGAAGATGGCTACGACTTCTTTGCCATGTGAGTGCAACGCAGGCGCAACACGGGTGCGCAGAACATTGGGAATCTCATAAGCTACTTGCATTGCACTATAAAAGCTGTGTTAAATGTCCCTTCTCGCCAATTATTACCTACTCCTATACTGTTCCAGATGAAGTATATTACAGCAGTCTCGCTTCCCTTGCTCGTCTCTGCGCTAGCCACTAAGGTCACCACCTATGACTATGTGATTGGTGAGCTTGCATATTCGCGCCCGTTGCTACATCCAAGACCCTGGCGTTGTGTTAATGCATCCTACAGTTGGAGGTGGTACAGCTGGGCTTGTCGTTGCCGCTCGTCTATCCGAAAATCCTCGAGTCAACGTTGCCGTTCTAGAGGCAGGAGGGACGTGAGTGAGCTTGGTTCTCGTCAAATCTGTTGAGTTCAATAATATTTCAATGCGTCTTTTAGCGGGATTGGAAAGTGAGTGTTTAGTCCTGCAGTCATGTGTCTCAGCCTCATGGGGATGCTAAGCGCGAATATTACCGACCTACGGAATCGGTATCTCCCTTACGGCACCGAAGTTGACTGGGTGCTTCCGACAGTGCCTCAAACGGCGGCCAATAACCGAGTTTACACTCACGTGCAGGGAAAAGTGCTTGGCGGTTCTTCTGCGATCAACGGTGCCGTCTACATCCGACCATCCAAGACCGAGTTTGCTGCCTTCGAGAAACTGGGAGCTACCGGTTGGTCCTGGGATGCGCTTCAGAATGCTGGAAAGAAGAGCGAGAAGTTTACGATGCCGACTACCAAGATTGGAGGTGTCCAGCCGGACCTGAGAAACCATGGATTGAACGGACCGCTTTCGGTTACGATCCAAAATGATGTATCGAGGTGTGTTTCATTTATGGTCTCGTATGAAGTTTTGGTTGAGAAAGTTTTCGTAGCTTTTTTGATACCACCGTAGTCCCAACTCTTAAGACGCTCGGACATTACCTGAACCCAGACAACAACGGCGGGTACCCCAATGGCGCGTCTCCTGTCCAAATGGTATTTACTATGATATTCTATGGGACATGGCCTGATAAGATCATTATAGTCAATGTTTCCCAATACTTACAACCGGTCTTACTCCGCCAATGCTTACTGTGAGTCTTGCGCGATTTGGATCAATCCACTTTCTGAGAATGCTTTAGATTGGCCGAATGCCGGAAGAGCAAATCTTCACGTCTTCACAAACAGTTTAGTCGGCAGAATTATTTGGAAGAACACTACTGGGAATGCCATAGCCACGGGGGTCGAGTTTATCAATGGAACTTCCACTCAAGTCATTGTAAGTAAACCACGAGGTGAACTCACTATTTTGCTCACCTCCGTTGATGCTCCAGAATACCAATAATGTGATTGTATCAGCCGGTACTCTCAATACCCCCAAGGTACTCGAGCTGAGTGGTATCGGAGACCCGGCCGTTCTTCAAAGGTGAGGCTCTATAGCCACCACGGGTACGTTTTTGATTAAAGTATTTTCATAGGCTTAGTGTACCCGTTAAAGTAAACCTTCCGAGCGTTGGGAAAAACCTGCAAAACCGTAAGCTTGAGTTTCGATCCGTATTCTAAGCCCTAATTTCCGACATGATTCTGTAGAACTTGGCGTTAACGCGCAATACAAATTGAAGGCCGGCTCAGTTACTGGTATGTTCTTACACTTTTACACAGATTTACAAGAAATACAACCCGAATAATGGTTCGTTCAGTGGGATCCGAGACACAGGCTCCGATCATCGAGGTCGAACCGGCTCAAATTATCTTGTCAGCCTCGGACCTGGCCAAATCTGATCAACTCCTCACCAACAAGACCGGAGAAATATCTCAAGAACAGTTTGAGATTATGAAATCTTTCATCAAGAGCGGAGTTGCGCAGACGGAAATGAACTGGGTGGGTAGACTGTTCAAAGTCCTGAGGCTATAGAGTGTTTGCTGAACAGATTTACTTTGTAGAGTCTGGTGAAGAACGCAGATGGTTCGACCTCACTTCAGTTTTACACGACGGATTTGCACACATTTTCTCGTGGTCAAGTGGTAGGTACTCATCTGCTTTCGTGCAAAACTTGACTCACTTCAAGTTGTTCCAGCACGCCAACTCGACCGATCCCACTGTCAAACCGACTATTGATCCTAAATAGTAAGATTTATTTTCGGACATAATTGGATGAAAACATTAAGCTGATTCATATTAGCCTTTCTGTTGAACATGATCTGGTAGGAGCTATCTTCGTGTGATGTCAGACCACTGTTTTGACGCCTCGTGTGCAAGTGGTACCTCTCCCGCGCCGTCGCATATACCCGAAACATCACATCCGCTGAACCTTTAGCAAGTCTCATCGAATGTAAGTCCCACATGTTGTCGTTCTGGCCAATGATACTTATAGTTATTGTTCAAGCTGAGGTGTCACCTAGTAGCAATATCACCACCCCGGATCAACTCGAATCGTGGCTCAAGATCAATTTCCGGACCATGTAAGTTGGGTGCCCGAATACCTCTGC
>WSTJ01000930.1:0-16466 GCA_019623705.1 Ceratobasidium sp. 428
TCTGATTTAATTCACCCAAGGGGGTGGCGCCGGCTCGAATTCGGCACAAGTTGTCACCCGAGCACATTTACGGCTCGGCGTCTAGCTTCGGCCGCCGGTAAACTCAATAGGCGCGATGCCCCTGTCCGAGGGAGCCAGTGCAGATCACCTAAAGCAGACTATTGGCCCCTTGGTTGGCCCTAACCAGTGCGCATGTAATACAGTCCCCCATCCGGCCCGCGCGGCTCGGAAACTTCCTGCTAAGACCACCTCGGTCAACCAACCTTATACCAATAGAGTTTCTCTTTTGCGCAGCCTCATGGCTATCTGAATATGAGACTGTCAGCAGCCTTTTATCCTACGTGTAACTCCGAGATTGTCGCCCTCCATACAATAATAATGAACAGAGTCTTCAGTCTATCCCTATCTATCCACAACCCCTATCTTCCTCGGTGAACTAAGTTTATCAGCTCCGATGACCTTCATTCATTTCGCGTAGACGTGCATTCAGTCAGCCTGCGCGCACATCCGGGCAGCCTCTTTCGTCCCTTCGATCCTCTCTAACCGCATATAATCAAACCTGTGTGAAAACCCTGTCAATCAAACGTTCGCGAACCACCGAACCATCGACAACCGAAACCGAGAGTCTGACATCCTCCAGGGGAAATTTCAAATCATGATGCATCTATACAGCGACGCCACCCACGCCAGACCGAGACACCCAGACACAGCGTTCACACGCGACACTCACTTAGAGAATAGACATGTAACCTGAACTTCGCTCGGTGATACGGGTGTTTCATCGTTGTCTAGGAACGGGAACGATAGCAGTTCGGTGAAGAATTGGGCATGATCGGGTGGCGCGTAGAACGTAAGGTGTTTGACCGCTCGGAGTTTGTAGCTGGTTGGAGTGGGAACGGATGAGGAGCGATAGCAGATGAAGAGCGATAAATTAGACGATAGGGGGTGTGAAGAGTGATTAATTAGATTTAAATGGGAGTACTAATTAGAATCCGTGCGTACCGTCTGAAAAAGTGGAGCCGCTCCGTCATGACTAGAATTGGCTTGGTACCTTTGAAAAACGCCTGCCGAGCTCTAGATATATCCTGGTTCGTGGAATATCTGCAAAGAGAGTTTCCATCAGCAGTTGCCTTTGATATTGAGCGCTAGAGCTAGAATTTACTCGGAGATACCGGTCACGCTTGAGGGGGCAGTGGCCAATAGATGGTTGTATACCCGGAGGTAGTCGAAATAGGATGGGATAAAGATGAGTGTTTGGGCGCGGGATGTGCTCAAGATGTTGGGCATGAGCTAGGTCACCGATTGTTAGTCATGAGCGGGGATGGATGCAGGTGGAGGTACCTTAGTTTTAAAGTACTCAAATCGGGCGTCTGCTTCTTTGCTTGCTTCTTTGCATTCGAGCTTGGCCCAATTCTGCATTCCATCGGATATTTAGGAAGTCGGCTATTTAGCACGCGTTACGACTCACCACTACAATTCCTTCGGGAATAAGCGCAGCGCCATACTGCCTTGCCTGCCTTACCCGCCCCGCAACGTTTTTCAATAACTTAGTGTTGTTGAACAACGCCCGGATTTGAGGTGTTTCAAAGGCCGACAGCATGATTGTTTGACGTAGGTACGCCGAGCTACAACAGTTCTTCAACTTTATTATTGCCAAAGGAAGAACGGATACGCACTGTCCATCTAAACACCATTCCCTGACCCTCGCAAAATCTGCTCCGTGCGCTTCTTTGGGAAGAACATTGCACAACTCGAGGATGTGAGTCAGATGCGTCCAGTTTTGCATCGTCAAACAGCTTAGCTGGTCGATCAGGACGAGTTCAAGGGAGGAAAGAAAGTCGGGAGGACTACGGAGAAAACCAAACAAATAAAGAATGGAATAAATGGGAGGCATAAGTGAGGACATACCCTTCTCGCTCAATCCCCATTCTTAGTCCCAACGGACTTGCAATGATAATATCAGAGCCCAAAAATCCAGAGAAAAGCCGCCATCCTTTGCCCTTGTTCGATAATCGCATACCGAGACGGAACGCGTCGTCTGTGTTTCCTGCAAAATTTTGAACGTGGTCTGGGGGATATGTTCCTACCCAATCCCAAAATTCCTTATCAGTTTAATATCACAAAAATTGTATAGAAGATACATACCTGGTTCCGCACTGAGGAGTTTATCCTCGACTCCATGTGGTAACCCATATTCACTCTGTAGTCGGGAGTAATTTTCGGTTTTGGGTGGGTCTCCAGAGCTGGAACCTGAGCGTGAGTCGTGAAGGGCTGCAATGAGCGTATCGACTAGTGCGAGGGCCGAGTTTCGGAAAGGAACGAGGACGAGGACTGTTGGGCGGGTAAAACCTTGAAGGTATTGGTTAATATGGTAAACGTATAGTGCTGAGATAGAGTGGGATACCTTGATCCCGGACGTCGGCGGGAGGGTCGGAGATAGCAGGTTTTGGTCCGGACGGGTTAAATTTCGCAGCCTCCGTCGCGGCTGCTGTAGCTTTGGAATGTGTAAGAAGGCGGGCGTTGTTGGACATAATTTGTTTTCGGTGTCTACATGAGGTAATGAAAACTTGAATATGGAAGTTTGAAGTGAACGAACCTTTGGAGATGTTTCACAATGTGATCACACACATTTCGTCGAGCGTTGTCGTGTTCTTTTGGTGAGGTGCCGACGTATGGGAGTATGACATCTCGGTAGCTCGAGAGGAGGGAAGGTAGAGTAGATGGAGTCTATAGGTTCATATTAGAAGCGCGTTTGAAGTGCGTTGTCAGTTTCGTACCTCGTCTACTTGCGTACCCTCTACTTGAGCCGACACGACGCTCCCAAGTTCATCCGGTCTCGTACCAAGGTGGAGTCTTTGAGAGTGTAGTTTGTGAGTGTCAATGGAAGCTCGAGACACTGGTGTTAATATAGCCGGCGAAGGATCTTTGGAAGTACCAAAGTGCAAACTATACGAGTCCGCGTTGGATGTTGATGGACCTATACCGGTGACTTCAAGTGATAAATCGATAGCAGAGAGTGAATAAACTTACCAAATTCAGCCATAGACCCTTCAGACTCTGAATCTGCCTCGCTTTCCTCTTGGACCTCTTCATCTCCCTCCTTGGTTGCCGCAAGGACAGCTAATTTGCCTCCAAGTTTTCGCCTCTTGGGCACATCCTCAGCTGATTGCCCTTCATTAGAAGCTTGATCTGTCTTGAAAGATCTCCTCCTGGACTTGAGAGAGCTCACATTGAGCAAGGTCAAAAGTTTAACAGTTGTCAGGTCCTGTGCGGGCATTGTTTGGCGTGGCTATGGTCGAAAAGATCAACAAAATTCTTGGTAGGATGACATAATCATAAGTATCACCCGGCGCTTAATCTGTGATAATCACCTGCCAAACTAATCACCAGCACTGCTATTCTCCACCCCATACACGTTGCTGATGATGACTGTGAGTTACGTTTAGTGGCTCTTTGTCTCGACTACCACAGTCTCAAGCTGTCTGCTCCTTGTTTGGAACTGATCTCTTATCGCTATGTCTAATACCAAGCAAAAGTACAAGGTCGTAATCGGGGACAAAACCTTCCAGCTGTCCAAGTCTCAGATCCATTTTGATTCGCCCAATTACTTTACTTCTTGCTTCGTCGACGGGTCGGATGAGGAGGTTGAGCTCTCTCGAGATCCACACTTGTTCCAAATCATTGTTGACTATCTGAACGGTTATTGCGTGCTTCCGCTCCGTCCTGATAGGCTGCCGCCCAAGACGCCACCGGAGATTGTGCTCGCGAATCTGCGCGTCGATGCCGACTTCTATCAGCTGCATGGCTTACTAGACTTGCTTGACTCTCCGCCTGTTCATTTGAGCTTGGAGTTCCGAAAACAGAGGATGTTTCATCAGTATGTGATGATTACACATTCGGGCAAGGTACGAATAATACACGCGTTTTCCTATCAACGAAACTCACTATTAGACTCCAAATTGGCTTACAGGGAAAGATTGAAGAAGTACCTGCGAATAAATACCACATCCTTCTCATCGAGAAACGGCAGTTTGATGAATGGTTCCGTACCGAGAACCGGTTTACCGATCGAAATAATAAACACCAACTCATCGTCGCAGCCCAGGTTCGAGACATTGCGAGCAAGGTGCTTAAGCATGCTAGTGCCCGAGTTGAAGAATGGGATTTGATAGGCTGGTCAAGGGAAGGAAGCGATCCTGGACCATTTTTGCGAACTATCGTGGTACAGGTTTGGAGCCAGTCTGAACTATCGATGAGGCTTTAGGCGGGCTGCAACAGAATCACAAGGGAGAGTTTCTTCTTGGCCATTTCACGGCGAGTCACGTAATTTTTGCCAATCGTAAAGATATGGTTATCCTCCCTGCAGATCATTACGAGTTTATGTTATACCTTATCCATGTATTCCCAATCGCTCCTCACTAATATGGCATGTATAATAAAACGCATAGTTGACTGAAATAGGGTCGGCTGAGTCCAAGCTGTGCCGTTCGCTTGGTCTTTGGATAATACTAAATGATTGAAACCTCCGCAGCCCAAAGGGCTTACTTGGTAGGCTTATCTCAAGCCGCCACACAACACGAGTTTCGAAACTAGATAATTACTCCGGCTAGTACACGTACAGGTATCCCTTTATATGGTATAAATGTGATATAAGACTGGAACAATAAAAAAAAATCACCAAGTTGCTGGTAATATGAAGCCATCTTGTAGAGCTAGCACATTGCGAGTTGTAACACATCGAACCCCAACTTTTTAGCCCGTACTGCGGCAAACTTTGGATTGGTAGGATAACACGGGCGTGTCATATGCTGTGATATCGACTGGCTTACCATTACCTCAAGTGGTTCTTACAGCATACGTACAGTACGTACGGGCACCCTCAGCTTCACAGCATCCGCAGATAAGTGAATTGGAGGCAAGCACCCGGGTCACCTGGGGGTTTCACGGCGCTATCTAAGCAATCACGAAGGTTTAGTCAACCACACCTAACTCCGGGACGACCGGAAGCTAAAAGCTTCGTAGCTCCAACGAGGGAGAGCTAATGCACGAGTCACTTAGAGAATGTGCTCTAACTGCTTCCAAAAGATCATTCAATTCATTCCTTCAGTGACTGTACCATGTGCTCACTGATGCGAGTGCTATTGCGCTCGACTCCATCAGGTTCCCGAAGAGCCGAATACAGTAGGACAGGTGATTGAGAAGAGAAGTTTGCGCGGAAGATGATTGTACATGTAAATGATACTGCGCCGGGTGATGGCTAAAGATGAGTGCCCATATGATCTCTTTACGGGCTCGGTGGACTCGGACTGGAGAAAGCAAGCGTATATATAATGACATTTGCTCTTCGACTGTCAGCCCAGAAATTGACTCTCCCCACCACAAACCAGTTATGCAGTACATCAGACTCGCAACTTTCGTTGCCATTATCATGGCCACTTTTACCACGGCAACGCCTATGGATCAAACTGTATGTCTACTCGTACCCATTTGTATTTTACGTATACTAATGAGAGATTGATTCAGTTGGAAGTCCGTAACATGCTCGAGACACGGTGCTGCGCTTGCGCCCAATGTGGTCGTTTCGGGCTCTGTACTGGTTGTAAGCGTTCTGATTTTGAAGCGTTGGTGAGCAAATTGTAGTGTTTAGCATAATCCTAGTCTTTATGGTTTTGCACAGGGCCTCCGCGCGGTGGAAGGCGCGCAGTTTGCTGAGGAGTAAGCCCGAGTAGTAGGAGCTTTCGGGTAGAACAGTTGTACGCAAGATGTATTCGAACTTAGCGGAATAGAAACTTGTGGAATGTAATGAATAATCTAAGCAAGAGAATTGAATGCTAGTCGCATATAGTCACATTACAGAGTGAAGCTTGATTGGACTACTCGGGGATATAATATTTCGTCTATATACTACGCCATAAGTAATCCGATAAGCCCAATACATCCTAGATCATGAAAGTATGAAGCGCGTGATGCGCCCCACACGAGTGTTGGGGGGCGTCGATTGACGCAAGCCACATGACTGAGCACACAGCAAAGGCGCTGAGTCTCGCCGACCCCAGAAGAGACCGCTGTATGAGTTACAAGAGACAAATGTTATGGAGTCTAAGCGTCTAGCGGGGGAGAGACTATATCTACATAACCTCATTACTATACTTTGAAAAAAGAACAAAACGATCGACGCCTCGACCATTCAGCAACATGATTAAAGAACTATCCCATACTATATACGGTGATTTAGCCCATGTATGCGCTTCGATTATACCGATCATCGCTTTCAAATCACCTTGGTGTATGTACACTGGGCGGTATTAGTGCGAACATGGGCCCATGAGCTCATTCATGGCACCTGGTCGCAGCAATCAGCTGCGAGGTAGCAATATATGTGGCGTCTCTACTAGTCAAATACTTGAAACGAGTATCCTCCGTCTCACAGAAGTCTCTTGGTGGCGAGCAGACTCAGCGCCTCTGCTGTGTGCTCCTGAGTCATGTGGCTTGCGTCAATCGACGACCCCCGACACTCGTGTGGGGCGGAAAAGGGAAAGGTCGATTATTCGTCATCAATATACACAATATGTATTCGATGGCAGCTGAGGGGTCACAAGTTTGACCGGGGTTATTGAGTATCCATGAGGCCGAATAAAAATAAGCTCCGGCCGACTTGAGCACTGTGATCACACTGATTACAGTACCTTGGGAGTGATTCAACCTTCTTCTCATATATAAGGCAGGCCAAGCCAATTGTTCTCTCTCAGGTCCCGCAGCTCAAATTAACTGTCCCTCTCTTGTCGTTAGTGATGTTCACTAGCGTCCTGGTTCTCCCAGTAGATACCTGGGATGTGAGTATATAAACCACCATGTTACGGAGTATTAGTTGAGTGAATCTTAAGATTGAAGCACGTAACTCTCTTGAGGAGCGTTGCTGCTATCCTTGCAGAGCATGCTTCTGCTTTGGCCTCTGCTCGTGCCCGCGCAGTGTCGAGGTCCCCAGCGCGGTAAGAAACGGTAATTTGACTGAAAGCGTTCCGCTGTTTCTGCTCTATTATTTAGGAGGCTCGCCAAGGCGATTTTTCTAGAGCTTGCTACCCGCTGCTAAAGCACTTTGTGTAGGGATCGCAGATTACCCTATATACTTAACACAGCCGTAGGCTGTGTTAATCACGTCACCCTATCCGCATACATGTCTGCCCTCTCATCACGAAGCCGGGGTATGCCAGGCGAACCATATCAGCCACTGCTACTTCCGGTATGTCAAGCAATCACATGCAGTATCTGATTAGTCGATATATGCGTCTATCGGGCACCCTCAGTAATCATCAGGTAGGCTAAGAATGATGGTGATAGATGTGGGCTAATCTTATACCTGAGCCCGACTTCATGATGCTATTCTACTCCATACACTCTTTCTCATAAATACTCACCTCCTTCACGTACTTACGGAGTATCTCCCTTCAGTCCGAGTTTTCTGCTGGGTTGTACTTACTCGCCTAAGTCTCGATACCAACACCCCGGTGTAAATTTCACTCTGAGTTCCTTCGAACCTCATACCTTGTTATCATCGTGATGCAAATCCTTCGAAGTGCAAGAAAACCGCGCGGTAATATGTAATCAAGGGGGGAACCTATTATGCAACTTGATATTCCGGATGAAGACCCGAGCACTTAGTCATATGGTGGATTTTTTATACTTTCGGGTATGTAGCCTACGTTCAATGCTGAGCCCAGTGGGTTGTCGTAGGACGTAGAAGACAGGGACTTAGCGGAGTGGAGAGCCCAAGAGACACCAGCCACGCGAGCGTGGTCCATGCACGGGCGGCAAATCCTAACCCTCTAGTAGTGCTGTGGTGGGTGGGACAAAAAGTAAGAGAAATAGATAAATTTTCTGCAGGCGCGCTAGTACCTTTATATATGCGCTACGGTATCTACTAGATTGGATGGGATCCACCTGTCACATAGGGCGTCCAAAGAAAACGCAATATATGATTGGCTGTGCGCACCTTGAACTGGGCCTGCCCTTGGACTCCTAAACCTTGATTGATATAGACTGGCATGCTTTTTTGTTTGGAAACATATACATCACCCCCTTTACTCTTTTACCCCCCTGCCTCCAAGATCCATTCCTGACCCAATCCGCCATTCGCCAACTTAAACAAGGATAGCTCGCTGACTTACCTACTTAGAACCTACTACTGGTAAACTGAAAACGGGGTTTGTTGTACCTACGATTCTGTAGGAGTTGAGAAACAGGCGCCGAAGTAGATCACGATAGATGAGACTTGGCGATAGATGAAAGTTTCTTCCCTGGCCCACGTGGATCCTGAGAACTCTTTATGGCGCATTTTAGATGCGCCGTACTAGAGTTGGGGAACAGGTGTCCGGTAGCTTCCGCTCTTGACCCTCTTGTGGCCGCGTTGTTGCTTCAGGTTGACCACCACCTCTTGTGTACTATACACTCCCGACGCACATTCTTGATTCGAACCTCGGCACGACTCTTGTCTCAGTTCTACTCAGTGTAGCCAATTAACCTCTTAGCGCTACCCTTGCTGTAGTTTTACGCTGGGATAGGAATAGCTAACCGCCGCTAGCGCACTAGCAAGCTAGACCTTGATCACTATGCTGAGCGACGCTGACTCGATTGGTCCTATCGGCCACCTATCGCATGGGAATAAGCATCTATAGAGTACTGTTGTGTAGTTAGCACAGTATTTCCGGATACGTGTGTGTCGAGAGCTTTACGTCAAGGTTTCCCTTAGTCGGTTTCGTTGCTACCTTCTGTCGTATGGTCTCGCATTGCAAACAACAAACACCTCAACTCGCTTAGACCAAACTTGCTTTGCAGCATAATTTCTAAATATGGATTTTTGTAAGAACTCGACCATATTGGGAACATTCGATATGACAAATGTGTTATTGTTTCTTGAGTCCTTTTATATTATCCCTTGTTGCCCCTATTCCCTCTTACTCTCCTTTGTCCCTCCCGCTTTAATCCCGTAATACATCCAATACTTCGCCACAGCCGGTACATTCTGGCCATTTTGCAACTCCTCGATGCACGTACTCGCCACTCGCTTCGCCTCGTCTTCGTCCAACCCGTGTTCGGTCAACACTCCTTCCAACTGCCTCCACGCCATCATCCACGTTCGAGAAATGAGAGCTCCGATCTGGGCGACGGCGGGATCAGGGTGCCACGTTCCAGTGGGCATAAGGACTTGTTGGTTGTTAATGTGTGTGAAGCCGGTAGAGGCTTGTATAATTCGGGGTTGAGGTATTCTATCGACCCAGGATGATTATTATGCTAAGAAATTACGTCAAAGGGCGAGGATGAAACAATGACGCACTCATACTTCTCCCCCGTCCTCCTCCAGAACTCTGAATTAGGCCTCAACCAATCTCCAATTCGATAAACTGCATCCAAGTCGATCCCTTGCGCTGTAATTGCGGCGCGCACCAGATCAACGCCATAACACACGTTGGGCAAAGACTTGTAGGCAATTGTGTTGTAGGGAGGTTCATCAACTTCAAACAAGAAATTTTCGACTTCGCATACGCTGATTAGGCCGCCAGGACGAAGAACGCGATGAAGATCGAAAATGAGACGATCATATTCTTTAACCTGTGTCAACATTGACGCCGTCATTCAACATTGCTTGGGTTCTTCAAGAAAGAACAGGGAAGAAGGGACAGAAGGTGTGTCGTGGAGGAAAGGACGCACGATAAGTTGGAGATGCCGACATGAAACATAGTCAAATGACTCGTCCGGCTCGGCTACCCCAGCATAGAGGTCGTATATCTCGAATGAAATATTGGGTCGTGGAGCATGCGTCGTCATGGGTGCAATATCCACGCTGGTAATGTCGCAGTGTGGAAACTCCGTGGCCATTTCTTGGGCCCTGTTTGGTCGCTCGTCGGTCGCATAACATTTTCGATTAAATTACGGCGGACGAAACAGAAATTATAGGACGAGTTTTATCAGAAGGAGTGGGTTTGGGTGTTAGAGCTAGTGGGGCCATAGGGGGGAAACGTACCAGGTCCCATCGCCTGTCCGCATATCCAGTATACGCGGCCGAGTTCCATCCGTTCGAGGTTTGAGGACCTGTTGAACCGGGCCGATGTAATTTCCGCGAACAAGTGCCTTGAGAGCGACGTGTTGCATCTCTTGTCGCCTTGCCTCAATTTCGTCAGCTGGGTACGTGAGCGGCAGATTTTCGTCTAGGGGATAAGCTCGACCGTACACCTCACGAAAATAATCTGCCACCTCGATTTAAGTTCTTGGTAATAAACGAGTAAGTTTTGGGCTTGCCTCCGATCTCATCCGAATTGATGGTGCTCGCTGTACGCCGCGTACTGGCACTAGAAATGGTGTCCATATCCGAATCAGTGTGGTCATCATAGTCATCATCTACGCCTGGAGTGACAAGATAGACCATGCCCTCAGTCTCGGGATCGTAATATTGTTGTGCCATAGCGCAGACAGAAGACAGTGAGGGAATGAGAGTGTGGTCGCTACATTTAAGCCTATCGTTGTCGGCCTTGGATTGATGTGAGCGCCGGTGGAGACTAGACCCGATCAGGCGGCGTTGTTTCCGATTCACCACCTTCACCACGCTTGGTCTACTCTCAACCTCCCACTCCTTTAAGTTTCGTGTTGATGGCTCCAGCCTCGCTTAACTATCATATTGGGATTATTGGCTACGTACGATGATGAAAACCCAGGGTCCGGTCATGTCGGCCTACGCTTCGGGTCTGTCGCAGCCACAGTCCCCGCCAGTTGGTGCGTGGAAGGTTTCCCGAAGATTCAACTCAACGGGACGAGGGCTACAACGACTACGGATGAGACCTGATTCTGCTTATGCACGTATGGATTACCCTGATTCCACCTCCTAGAAATTACCAGCTGAAACTATATTGAGCAATGCTCTGCAGCCCTTCACACACACCTAAAGACTTTTGGTATTCATGTGTTACCTTCTGCCTCTTAAGCCACTCACATTCGCCGTGTAGATCTGTACCTCGATGTTCGGCGCGCTACACTCCCCCACCACGCCCGACCCAAAGTGAGCCGGCTCTCCATTCTTATTGCCCGTGTGGTTCGATGACTCGGAGGAATGCCACACAGAATGCTTGCATCGAATTTGCATACCTCGTCACAGCGATTAGGCAGATGGGCGTGAACGAGTCGGGGATTTCAGTATGTGAAGTTCGCAGTAGTGGTAGCACGAATGTCTCTCTCCATTTTCGCGCCGGCGAAGGTTCTACGAACTAACATGAGCCTGGGTGACGCAAAGCGCTGACACCTCAGACTACACGTCAATTACAGTCGCCTGGAGGCCACGGAGACAAACCAGCGTTCGTTTGCGCACGTTTAGAATTACTGCGGATAGGTACAGCACGCCGGCAAGCGTAGCTATTTCAATTCGTTTGTTTGTAAATCCCGGTATGGGAGGACCTTTGATGGAGAGACATACGCACCCCACTCAGTGCAATGTCCAGTCTCAAAAGGAGGCTCAGAGAAAAAACAAAAAGCAAAGCAAGAGCTCGCAAAGGTAAATCCATTGGAGCTTCTTCTTCCGAACCATCTTTACGTGTAAAGCGCTGATGAGCGTGTTCGGACTCAGTAACGAAAGGCTTTCCTGCGTACCCATCAGCCCCATAGGCCCGAGCAAACGGAAATGCAGCTGAGTAGCATCGTGTTCAATTATGGGTACCACGCATGCGTGGCCGTATTGCCTATGTAGTTTTCCTCTATGCGGCTTCAACGTCTAGTCACCGCTTCGTTTACTCGCCCCTTGGCACCTTCATCATCCCGTCCCTAAGCTATCCTAATCCCTTCTGTTTTTGTGCACCCGCTCACTTCTCTGAACCCCTCCCGCTTGTTCATTTCCGAGATTTCTCCTGACGTCTTGCTCTCAGTTATCTTAAAATAGCAACTCAAATAACCCGATTTAAGCCTGCTCAGTTTTTACACCTTGACTTCGACCGCTGTTCCAGTCACCACAGATAAAACATGAGCACCCAGGCAGCGGTCGTTGTCACAGCGCGCGAGCGCCTCAAATAAATCATTCGCCCTTTCCCACGCGTACCAACCTTCTCGGTTATGAGCTATTGCCAATCACGCTGGTGAATTACTCTTATGATCGGGCAGGTTTTGCGGGAGTTCTAAGCCACGATCGTCCTCGATATGGGCCATGTAATGTACCAAGTGAACTGGATGTGTTCTTTGAAAATTTTGTTGGAGAGTCTAAAAAAGCCCGTTTCGGGACTTCCGAGAAATTTTATTCAAGAACTCCGGAGACTGAAAAAACGGGAATTATAACGTGTAAGGCCGCAAGGCTTGGAAGGTCAAGCCTGAACTTAGTCAAAAGCACGGCATGCGTTGTGTTTTCAGTATAAGCTATGTCCAGAAGTGTTCGTGGAACGTTTGACTTCGGGGGCCTTTGTCTCCCGCGCCATGCTCAAGAGCCATGTGGCACACGCCTAGTTAAGACAGCGTTGTGACAGCATATATACCCTAGATTAAACTGTCCAAGGGAGATTAATCAACATGCTATACAATTAACTACTATAAGGCCTAATTTGGCCAACATTACCTACATCGGATTATCTCCGCCTTACGAACAGCAAAGCTATCGGAAACCAGAAAGCCACTAGCCCAAGGATGCTTATAATTAGTTGACTGAACATAAACGTGAAGGAGGTATCTTATGTAGATATATGCGTGCTTATGGGCAAGGTAATAGCGGAGAAATATTCTGGGTAAGATAGGCATAGCCAAGGCAGTTTTCAAATTCTTTGAAGTCAACATCCAGTTGACCGCATACATTGGTGCCTTTTTTACGGCTGTCTGGGCGCGAAGCGCTACCAATAATTTTCTGGCTTGAGTAGCTGCTCGGTCCTGTAAGTTTTATTTGTATGAGAACTTAAATTAAGTAGTCATACCCAGGCAGCTCATATAGTATCTCACATGTAGCTTTGGCATGTTATGCTTTGAATGAATCCGTTACATGGTTTGTACAGCGCCCAAAAAAGGAACGCTCACGTGACGGAGCTTGTGCCTCATATGCTGCGACGCACGTAGAGGTCGCCGCATCGTTTACATGTACACGTACTCGAGCATACACTACGAGCATCTCTTACTATTACATGCAAGCGATCTGGTGGCCTCTGTGCGCGTCACAGCCTCAGGTGAGGCACAAGCTCTGTCACGTGAGCGTTTCTTTTTTGAGGTTTTTTTTTGAGGCACCGTAAACTTACTCCATCTCCTGTAGTTACTGTTGTGTGTATCGTTCTCTTGTTGTGCTACATCTACTATTTTGTACTGCATATAATCGATCCACTATATACTACGAGCAATATAAGGCTTCACCGTATATTTTCTCCAGGAACTGTCTCTATCCTTGTGTACTACTGCGCCAGCGGATCTACGTGCGTCGTGTGCCGTCCTATTAATCTCGCATGAATCGCAATAATGTTACCAAAATATCTTAGGAAAGTGAGCGTACTCAAAACAGCCCAATGAAGTCACTCGGCCTACACCTAGATGTCTAACAGGAGTTGAAAACTAGCTGATTTAAC
Source organism: Ceratobasidium sp. 428 (assembly GCA_019623705.1). NCBI lineage: Eukaryota > Fungi > Basidiomycota > Agaricomycetes > Cantharellales > Ceratobasidiaceae > Ceratobasidium > Ceratobasidium sp. 428. The sequence continues at coordinate 13,566 of WSTJ01000930.1, forward strand.
AGCAGCATTGAAGATAAGCAACCAGACACAGGCTAGTGTATCTCTTTCGTACTTAGTAGCCCACATCTCTTATCTCACGCACAGTGGCACTTTCTAACAGTCGCGTTTCAATGAGTGCTCCGACCCACCTCACTTTAGGTAACCCTTCGTTCGAGCCAAGGCCAGATCACGTACCCCCAACATCAAAACTATGTTTTTCGACATAAATGGGTGATTGCCGTTGTTGGCAAGCCAGGCAGGCTTGCCGACTGCATTGAAGCTGCAACGGTCATTATCCGGGCATAAGCAAGGTCATTTTGCGTCTATCAACAGTCAGGGTGCCTATATGCGCCTTCTTTGACGGTCGGCGTTTGGAGCGGGTTATTGCTCATGGGCTTCGGAGCAAACAAACATAAATGTATGCGCTTAATAGAACCACAACGCCGCCTAGGAGGACATAACTAGCGCCGAAATTAGGAAGTGGGACCACCCATCTGATCGTACTTATTTGTACTACTTGGACTTATCGATGAAAGATTTACCCGTATTTTAGTTAGGATCTCGTAGGTGGAAGGCCGCTTTCCCGACGAAACTGTTTCAGCTCCGAGACTGTGTAACTCCCCCTTGATCCTCCCCCTGAGCCAATCACGCTACGCCGATCCAGTCCGTTCTTCTGATCACCGCGCCACATATAGCACGACGAAGACCCGAGCGCCTAATTACATTATGCTAGGTCCCATAGGACTTGCGATAGATCAAATGCCTTAGCCCTTTGCCCACGTGAATGTTGGTGCTTCCTTGTTTAGCGATTTTCTGAGGTATATCAAGCTCAACTCGGATGAAGAGTGTTCGGTTCTCCCCCCCCCCCCCCCTTCACCGTTGTCCCCAGCTATCGATTATCTTCCTGCGTACAACTTCAAGCTGGCTTTCTGAGCTCGACGTTTGACACGGCTTCTGTCGAGGCTTATCTCTAGGAGTCGGACTCCACTATGCCGCTTTCGTTCAGTCTTTGCCTAGTTCTCGTTTGCTGGGACATCCGCAAGCCCTTAGACTACACTATCGAGGTCGGAGTCTACTTTAACCTTGAGTATGAGTTCCGGTATAGATTACACTAGCCTCATATCGGTCTTGTGAGAACCAGTAACGCTGAATCCTTGGTCGTTCGGAGATTTAGCTTGTTTTCTGGTTGTTGTCGTCGCGTCTGGGACTATGCAATCTCTGTGGGTTCGGCCTACCGCGACTTGACTGTCCACCATTCCCAGCTGAGCTCGCATTTGAAGGCTCCCTGGGAGCTTCTAAATGATTAATATCTCGCTGTTTAGCGGACTAGTTGAAGTCGGGTACCATGCCAACGATACAAATTCTGAATATATATTTGTTACATAATCTGACCCCGATTTGGAACGTAAGATGAAGTGTACGTTTTTCTGTAAACTCGCCAGGTTTGTCCTGCAACTAGGCTAATCTACCTAATCCTTCCTATTTTCCCTTGCCGGCCCAGCCTTGATCCCGTAATACATCCAATACTTGGATACGGTTGGGAAACTTTGCGTCTTTTGTAGTTCCTCGATACACAGCTCTGGCACCTGCTTTGCTTCATCTTCGCCCAAGCCACTTTCGACCAGGATACCTTCGAGCTGCTTCCAGGCCAGCATGTATTGCCGGGCTGCCAAAGCCCCAATTTGGGCCACATTAGGGTCAGGGTGCCAACCTCCGGTTGGTATGAGGACTTGTTGGGAGTGGATGTGTGTGAAGCCTGCGGAGGCTTGAGATATTCGAGCCTGAGGGATTCTGAAGGTCCCAAGTTGTTGAGAAAAGGGAAAAAAAAAGGATAATGGGAGATGAAGCTAAATATAACGCACTCGTATTTTTCCCCTGTCCTTTTCCAGAACACTGAGTTAGGTCGCATCCATTCCCCAATCTGGTAGCATGCGTCCAAATCGATCCCCTGAGCTCTGATCGCTGCACGTAGAAGATCACCTCCACGAGCTAGGTTAGGTAGGGATTTGATAGGGGTGTTGTAGGGCGGTTCGTCGACTTCGTATAAGTAGTGTCCGACTTCGCAAACACTGAGGAGGCCGCCGGGGCGAAGGACCCGATGAAGGTCAAAAACGAGGCGGTCATATTCCTTAACCTAAATAGCCATTCAACGCCCCGCCGTTCATCAGAAGCGAGCTACAAATCGAAGAGCGGGGCGTACCGCAAGTAGAACATGTCGACATGACACGTAGTCAAATGACTCGTCGGGCTCGGCCACTCCGGCATAGAGATCATATATCTCGAACGCAATGTTGGCCCGGGGAACGTGTGTAGTAATGGGTACTATGTCAACACTAGTGATGTCGCAATGCGGAAACTCCGCTGCCATTTCTTGGGCCCTGGTTTATTGTTTTTCGTTTTCAGAACCCAGCGAAATTGGGTAAAATAAAGTGGGGCCGGATAGGAGGAGGGGTCCAATTTGACGCGGTGGAGTTGTTAAATGAGGTGGTAGAGTTAGACGAGTAGAGTTAGATCTGATGAAATAGGTGGAGTGACGTGCCAACGTACCAAGTACCATCACAAGTTCGGATATCCAGGATGCGTGGCCGTGTCCCATCCTCTCGCGGCCGGAGAACGTGGTGCACCGGGCCAATATGATTTCCATGGACGAGGGCTTTGAGAATAACATGCTGCATTTGATGCCGCCTCAACTCGATTTCGTCGGCCGGGAACGTAAGTGGGAGGTTTTCGTCTAGGGGGTAGGCTCGCCCGTATGCCTCCCGAAAATATTCTGCCAACTCCCGTGAATTTTTGTTAAACACAATATTAACGCTCTGACTCACCTCCAATTTCATCGGAAGTGATGGTGCTCGCCGTCCGCCGCGTGCTCGCGCTAGAGATGGTGTCCATATCTGAGTCAGAGCGGTCATCATAGTCATCGTC
>WSTJ01000931.1:0-16465 GCA_019623705.1 Ceratobasidium sp. 428
TCTCAGCGAGGAACGAGCGTCTTGGAGATCCGATCACGCCGACCATCAACGACCTAGACCGGATGTGGAAGAGACTAGGCTAGCGGTATCTGTACATTAACGTCGGGCCATGCTGCTTCTGCTAAGTAGAGATGTGTCAGCTATTAGAAAAGCATCTGGCTATGTCATTTCCCAATAAGTCTCCTTCAGCTCGCTTACGTGTTGAAAGCCGATTGTGAACGCTCAGAGCAATGGATGATTGTGTAAACCCGGTTACTAGATAGCTCCTGCGGGTTGTGAGTGCTTAATATTGGAGAAATTTGGTTACCTCATGTATCCAGAAATCCTAGCCCCCGTGGGCTTTGTGTTTGGCCTTGCTTGGGTCTTACGCGATATAAATCTACGTTTGGTTTCCACCCCCTCGTGTGCTTCGATAAAGCTACCTTCACTTCGTGAATAAGTTTACACATAAGAGAGAGACTTGAGCGGGCTACCGCTTGTCGTGATTATGTGTGAGTCGACCGTCGATGACCCGATCAAGATTTGGCCTGCCAGATTTTCTGAAAACACCAGCCAGGATTCATGTTGCAACTGTCAGAAAACAGAAACGTACACCGAATTTGACAGCCTCATTATTCATACAGCTCTGTACACAAACTACATATCGCGAGTAAAGAACTCATTTGGATCTCTTATTATCCTCCCCTTTTCTAGCCGCCTTGACTAGTTTGGTAAACTCGACACACACTTCATCAGTCACGCCAGGACCCACGCCATACATACTAGTTCCAACCCAAGCAATTTCTTCAAGTTTCGGGAAGTGAACAAGCAGGAACCTGATATGGAAAGGATTAACGTTTCCGAGTAGTTTTATTCTCAAAAATCCAGCAACGATACCTACCGTAAAAGGTCTGGTTCAGTGCCTGCGTTGGTTATTCCTTGTTGTTTTGGTATACCGATACTACAATGTAAAAAAGTAATATCGGAAGTACGTGGAGAAGGCGAAGATTTATGTTTTTGAATTCCCCGGGTATCGTTCCAAATTATTTCTGCGTGGAAGAGCTCTAGTCTGGGAATCTGGGAAAAGCATACCAGGTGTTCGTAGGTAACCCTCTGATCTTGAAGATGTATGTTGCGCAAAGTACCACACTGTTCAAGGATTCGACAAGCTTGAGGAACCCGCTCTAGTAAAGCGTGTCGAAGATCTAGTGTTTGTAGAGGAAGCGCAACAAGGTATTTCAGCGTTTCGAGGGACAGCGCTTGGCTTATATAGCCCTCCGCCGCATCGAAGTCAATAATAAGCTTCTGAACGCGCGGACTGCGCTTGCAAAGCTCTTGAATAAAGCCCACGAAGTTGCGAGCAGAGGAGAATTCGTCATCCTCATCGTCGTCGTCATAATCATCATAATCATCGTCTTCACCATTGCTAGCTTGAAGACGAATCATGACCTCAGTCAAATTATTCACTAGTGGGGCCAGGCTCCAGACTTGACGTATGCAGTCCATATCTGGGAAAAGCAGCTCGAGAGTGGTAATTGAGCGGAATGGATGGTCAGGATATTTGGGAGAGAGTTGGTAGACGAGATACTCGTTGGGGAAGCTACAATATAAACTAAGTTTTTTGAGATTGGGAAGACTAGCGAGTACCTCAATAGCCCCTGAAACGGCGATAAACGAGGTTGTGGTCAGATTTTTTAGATCATGCATAGGCCTCAAGTAGTCGTAGAAAGCTGCCGGTCTGTTGTTTCCATTAGATTCGTCTTCGAGTTCCGTCTCAGCTTGGAAATCGCCCAGATCACGGTCCTCGTTGATTAGGCTAGATTTCCACACGTATGGATCTACTGGGAAGAAGCTAAGGTCTGTAATCGCAGTACAACTCTTAGATACTTCCTTGAGGAGAGTTTCGGCGCGGCGCGTAGAAACCATTACTTCATTTGTCCACATAACTGAATGGGTATGAACTGTGGTGACGTTGGCCGAGAGGAATGCAGTAATCCACCGGGTAAATACATCATCTTGAGTACTGTCGGACTCGTAGGCAAGGGTCTGAAGATTCGGTAATAGGAGAGCTGTTGTCGCATATTTAGCCAATTTTTTCCAATCAGAGAACTGATACTTGGCTTGAAGTTGGGGTAGAATATGAAGGTAGGTTACGTGGGGTGCATAGTGCTTAAATCGAGTGAGATCGGCTGCATTCAAGTTGGGAAGGGACTATAAAACCGTCTGCTTCAGTTACTTCGGCTCTATAATCCCGCCGGTTTACCTACCAAGCTATATCCACCAGCTCTCTTGGTACATGTGGTACCGGGTATGAGTTTAAGGAGGTTGTGGACTCCCCATACCTCTCGCCAAACAAATTTTGCAGTGACCTTAAAGCAGTTTCGTGATGTTCGTCCTAGTTTAGCCAGGTCTTGTCTACTTAAAAGATGGGCAAACAGGGCGGCCAGCTCGGGTATGTTCAAGACCCGGTTGAACAGACTGTTGGACATATTCTAGAACAGGACTAAACAAGCTTTGGGGCTGAGGCAGAGGGCGAGACAAACGTAGTTGACTGAATGGTGCCGGCGCTCTCAGATTTACGTTTTCGCCACCGCACGTGAGCGCTCAAACAGAACAAATCAATCACTCCGCCACCCAATATCCACTGGGTTGTAGCGTAAGTGTCTCGATTGTACAAGGCGTTTGAAGTTGCTGTGTACACATCCGATTACCCAAAAGAGCTAAGGTCAAGGGATTGTATTGAATGCTGGAGACCTCATACTGTACCCGCAGGTGACTAGGCGTCGTCCACAAATTTTGATGTCCCCAGTTCTCACTCGCCACAGCACATGGGGCTTATTAGCGCGACAGAATGTCTCTACTAGCCTATTAGAGATATTCTATTACGCTGCCCTGAAGAAATGTGACCTAGCGGACAAGATATTGAGACATCAAATTTTGTGGACGACGCCTAGTCACCTGCGGGTACAGTATAGGGCACTGTATTAACCTATCGATCGACTGCATATATGCGGTTGTTTCTGAGAGCTTTTCGTTACTTGCTGGCCTCAGCCATACAGTCGCGCGTATCGAACTAGTACGATACAAGTGACGGGCCGCGGTCTATAGCATACAAAATCAAGAATATCGTTGTAGTATTTTGTCAACCTGTGTACTCCGTCTTTTATAATTGCAGCGCGAGCCCGCTTCCCAGCGCCGACTAAAAACGAACCTATATCATTAACTAGCAGGCTTATTACTCAATAAAACGGTACATGCATAGAGGACACAGCGGTGATTTAACTACTCAGTATTCATCCGTCAAGCCCTGCCCAATCACTCAGTCCCAACTCCGCACGCTCATAAGCGTACAGCGTTAAGTTCGCTAAGAAGCATGGTACGTTCTGCTTCTGGTCCACCCAGATAGTCTTGAGTTCCAGTACTTGCGCCTCGATATCCTCTTTATTCTGTGCGCCACCACCAATTCGAATTGGCTGGAACACAAACGATTAAATGGGCGTAGAAGCAACAAGAGAAAGACTGGATGCTTACCCCCATGCTGGCCTGGTTCCCACCACCCGAGGCAAACTTGAGATCAATATCTCGGTCGTAGACACTCGTTAGGCGGACGTGTTTGGGTTCGAAATGAAGTTTATAGCCCAAGAGGGAAGAAATCGAATCCCTGAACTCAACAGCCTTCGATTGGAAGACCTGGTGCGTTGAAGAAATTAGGCTAGATCGATTGATAAGTGCAGCTCCCTCAACTTACCGATTTAAGTCTTAATAGCCGCTTCTCCTTCTGCTTTACAACTTCCTCAAGCTCCTCCTTCTCCCTTTGCAAGTTTTCATATGTCTCCCTCGGCACGTCATCTCCACCCGAGCTTTGTACAATTTGTCCTCCTTCCGCAACTCGGCCTCGGAGTACGGTAATCTCCTCGCGCATTCGCCCAACTTCCTCTTCTCTCATCGCGAACCAGCGCGCCTCGGGATTATCTGCTAACTGAAGTATTCGAGTTTTAGGCTGGGAAGCAAAAAGAAATTAGGTCTGGTCGTGAACAATTCATGCGTAAACTTTACCTGGACATGTGTGCCAGCAGCAATCTCTCCCTTCAATTCAAAGAGTGTTTGCTCGAGAGTCTCAATAGACTGTTCGTGTGCATCGATCTGGGCTGTTAGCTCGGCGATCTCTATGATAAATATTCATTTTAGTATCCATCCGTATTGGCTCGACGACGGCAGCGTACCTTCCTCCGCCTTTTCACGTTTCTCGCGCTCGCGTACAGCCTCCCATCGCACCGTACTGAACGTCGCATCACCTATCTGAGATCGCATAGACATGTCTCCGATGTCGGCTAGAACAACAAAGGTGAACTTCCGAGAAAACGTGATGGGAGCCGAGATACGCACTTGCGTTCTCTGAATCATTTTGCTCGAGCATCTTTTCCAGTTGCTCAATTCGTGCAGTGAGCGCGCCCTCTATGTCAGGATACGTTGAAGACTATCAAAAGACAAAAAAAAACAGGTCAGACTCAGAATATGCGAAGATGATAATGGGCACGCGAGTGAGACTGGAGCTACATTATCCCATTTCACCCGAATAACGTGGCAGATAAAATAAAATCGGCAACAAATAATAAACTCACCAAGATTCCTCGTAATACCTTCCTTTCCTCTGAGCCTACCCGAACTTTGACCTGTAATGCAGCAACCATACCACGTAGCCTCTCCGCGTCAGCTTCCAGCTCGGCAATTTGCGCTTCGGTATCTTCGTCCTCTCCGCCCTCCCCCTCTTTTCCAAGCACATTCTTCGTCCCAGAATCCTTGCCGCTGCCTTTCACGCTTCTCAACTCTCCGACCTCGTCCAGTAACGCTGCATTCTGCACCCTTAAGCGCACCAATTCGGCCTCCCTGGCTTCCCTCTCCGCGATGCTCTTCTCGCTCTCAACCGCGACAGCTTTAGCCTGCGCTGCGGCGCGCAGCTGAGATTCAGCGCGCGCCATACGCTGTACTTCTGCGGTCAACTCCGCAACCTTGGCTTTGAGTCCGTTGTTTTCTTCGCGAATGAGTTCGGCGTTGGTGTGTTCTTGGAGTTGGCGTGTGAGTTGGGCGTTATGTCGGGTAAGTTGAGTGATATGAGAAGTTTGACCTGAAGTGTAGGTCAACACCCGGCGTTCAAGGTGTTGTAAAAACGTCAATACGTACGGGCGAGCTCCTCCTTGACGACCGCCCATTCTTTGTCCCTCCTAGCTCCAGCTGAACCACCAACACTCGCTTTCAAAGTCCTAAGCTCCGACTGCGTATCCTCTAAATCGGCCCGAAGTGTGAGGGTTAAATTCTGCTGTGCCGTAACTTGAGCCTGAGAGGCTTGCAACTCAATCGCTGTGGTCGACAGCTGGCGAGGCGTCAACGTCATAGTTACGCGGATATGGATGGATCAAAGCGTACCTTGCGATCGAGGAGTACGTTTGTCGATTCAAGTGACTGTATAGTTCCTGAGAGCGATTCTTGAGCGTCTAGTAACTCGGCATTGGCTGCATTGAGCTCCCGCACCTGCGCCACAAGCGCATCTTTGCCTGACTCAGCGTCTTGCTTTGAGGTCGTAATTAACTTCTTCCGCCCATAGTTCCCAATAGAAGAAGCTCCAGACTCACCTTGATACTCCTAACCGTCGTCTCCAGCGCCAACTTCCCCTCCCTAGCAATCCTTTCCTTCTCAACCAACCTAGCATTCTCTCCCTGAACCCTTGCATTTACCGCGTCTCGCTCCACTATTTGTGCTTCGAGTTGAGATATTCGATCTTCGGCAAGAATTAAACGTCGCTCCCAGAGGTTTTTGGACATTGAGCTGGCGTGTTGCGCAGCTCGTTGGGTGCGCCGCGTGCTGGACAACGCAGGGTCTGGTAAATGATCTAGTAAGATTAATGTCACAAGAATGGTATACGCGTAGATTATTGACTTGCCCTCTTCAAGTTGGGCAGCCAGGGTATCTCGTTTCGTCCCCACCTGCCGCGTCCTAGCGCGGGTCTCCATTGTGGACGAGAGTAAGTCACGTGTGATCACAAGCGCCACTGTTCCCACACAGGCGCCCGTATGTAATCAATCAATTTGATTCGTAGTTAAAGCAGCTTACTTTAGGGTGAATTGGGGCTTCTCCTCGAGTAAAATCATGAGGAAATGTTAGGAGAACGAGAAAGCACCAAGGAGCTTCACGGCTAAAAGTTCAGCCAACGGATCTTATAAGGATTTTCCTCGAGGTAAAGCCCCAATTTCCCCCAGAGTTAATACATTCATGGAGGCCTACGCATACAGTCTATCATAAAAGTTTAACCGAGTGGGACAATCAATCTCATCCGGCACACATCTAACATCTACACCTGCCTGAGAAATCGTTTCTTCAAATTGAGTACACTCTTCTAGAGTCATTTCTTGCCGTTTGTCCGGTAGAAGAGAGCCGTTAAATATCCGTAATTTTCGGATTGGATGAAGCGTGACAATTTTTTTGACGTCTTCTAGGTTGATAGGGCACCCAACCAAGTATAGTGTATGTAACATGGGCCATGGAGTACGCATCAATCCGTTCTCGTCCATTACAGAGGAATCTTCGGTGAAGTTAATATTTAAGAGCGTGCAGTCGCGGAGCGCGAGCTCTTGGAGTTTTGGAGCAGGGCAGAGTGATGCGACGGACGAATAACGATAGCGATAGTCTCCGTATGTAAATAATCGCTTTACGCTAGAGCGATCAAAAAAAGCCCGTGACTCGCGGGTAAAGTCTGGCTCGAGCGTAATTCTCGTTACGACGCTGAGCGAGTTGGACCCGGTATTGAGCAATGGGAAAAGGTGCCCTAAACTATCCTCAATATTCCATTGGCTGAGGCCTATGTTCTGTAGCGACATGAGTGGAACTTTCCCAGTATTCTTTCCCAATTTGGCGAACTTGACGTTCGCAACCACTAGAGAGCGAAGGTTAAGAGACGCAGCCAAAATGTCTAGGATGTTCAGTGACGTGAAAGCCTCATGCGCAAAATCTATCCTCATATCTTCAAGCCTCTTGTACACGTCAGTGTCCAAAGTGACAGAGCATTCACACAATGCAAGGGTTTGAAGCGACGAGAAAAAATGCTGAAATTTCGCTGATGGGAACTGTTCCTTGTCTGGTAATTCTATGGGTGTCCTCGGCTCGAGCACACCATCTCCAGTACTATTCCAGACTTTGACAACCTTCGGTGGAGCCTTCGGCCTACATTTGATCCAGGACGTCAAGAGCGAATCAAGCAGAGACTGCGAGGATGGTTTCAAACCAATATCAATACCACAAACTCGGGGTAACAAGGGGCCGAGAAAATCTAGTAGCTTAGCAGCATCATCCGAAGAAGCTGCGGTCTCACTCTTATCGACCCGGTCTTGAATCGCAAGATGCAGAGGTGCCTCGACCGATCTAGAAGCTACTGCTGTAGCGTAGCGATAATATGCATCGGCTACGCTTCCGCTAACGACAAGATCAAGGTGAGAAGCGGACACATGCCATCGGGAGTAAAGCTGTCTCCATTGGGTACATACATTCGCAAACGGAGGAGTCTTAGGCTTGGATTCAGAGAAAACTGGAGCGAAACAGGTCTTTCGACATTCATCGCTAGCCATTGAAAAGATGGTAACAAGTATCTCTGAGGGGAGCATGCTAATCGGAGTGAGTGCTCGAGACTTGTTTCGCACCATCTTCAAGACATAGCGAGCTTGGATCAGTATTTCTTCGCCGGAACAGAGCTCAAGTAGCTTTGCATCAACATCGCAGTATGGCTTATCCGGTAAGAGATCGGGGGTAGTGCATGCAGAGTGAAGCGCCATACAAGCCTCAAGATACAGCCGTATGGTCTCGATTAGCTGAGCGTGAATAGTCTCCCAGTGGAGAAAAGCTTGAGAGCGCAAGTCAGAAGCACTGCCTGGGTGACCGAACGGGCCATCACCAGCTGCCGACGCAGCATGCCCCAGTAGCGGATTCTAGAGTAATCAATGAAATCATAAAGCTCAATTATACAATTTTTTTTCGTAGTCGTACCTGCAGCATCGATAAAAGATTAATGATCGGATGTCAACTGGACTGGTTGTGGTCGAGGGTGAGTTTCGACCAAACTGTATTACGTAAATATGCTACTCCGTCATAGCCACACCGATACTGGTGCCTGATTGAAATAGCCTTTCCCTCCAGCCTGCAGAAGCCAGGCGGCTGACCATAGATCAACCCCATCGTGGTCCTGCTAGCATAGAATCTGGCTCAAATGCTATTTCTATTGTTCTTTCTGTGATTACATTAAACCTCGTTTCTTAGTTCGCAGTAGTTGGTCATCGTAGGGTTCTTAATCGTCTTAGAGCATTGGAACGAATAATATCCTCTTGATGGTCAGGATAACATAAATTTCAACATCCGAGATGTGAAATTTCCACAATAGCCATAAAAAGAGGCGAATGCGTAATTTTAAGACAGGGCCAATAGACCAAGCAGCCGACAACGGCTTTTATGCGTCACTCGCCTCTTGCCACGTACTTGGGTGGTCGCGCCGAGCCGTGATTTGTGGTGAGTGATAGACGTCGTTCCCAGAGATTTTTAGAAATCGGACTCGCGTGTTGGACAATGCGGGATCTAGTAAATGATCTAGTAAGATTAATGACACGATAATTGAATGCGCATATACGATTGACTTGCCTTCTTCAAGTTGGGTGGCCAGAGTATCTCGTTTTGTCCCGACCTACCGCGTCCGAGCACGAGTCTCCATTGTGGACGAGAACAAGTTACGTGTAATCACCGCTAGTGTTCTGGAGAAAATCCTTCGTGAACCTCCTTTCGTACACAATTAGATTTGTAGTTAAATCAGCTAAATACACAGATAGAGCCCTATACATACAGTTGATCATGAAAGTTCAACCTAGTCGGGCAAACGGTCTCATCCTGAACGCATTTTACATCTACACCGGCCTGGGAAAACACTTCTTCAAACTGAGTGTATTCATCCAGAGTCATTTTCCGTCGTACGACTGGTCCTTTGAGATAGCCGTTGTGTACCCGTAGTTTTCGGATTGGGTGTAGCATAACAATTTTTAGGAGATTCTCTAGGTCGAGGGTGCACCCAACAAGGTATAATGTATTTAATAGTGGCCATGGAGTACGCATAGATCCGTTCTCGTCCATTACAGAAGAATCTTCGGCAAAGCTGAGATTCACGAAGCCGCAGTCGCGGAATACGAGCTCCTGTAGGTCCGAAGCAGGGCAGAGTGATGCGACGGTCGAATAACGATAGCGCCGGCTCCCATATACGAATAATCGCTTTACGCTCGACCGATGGAAGAAAGCCTGTGACTCGCAGGCAAAGTTTGATTCGAGTGAGATCCTCATTACGACACTGAGGGAGTTTGATCCGGTATTGAGCAATGGGAAAAGACACCTCAAGCTATCCTCAACCTTCGATTGGCTGAGGCTGATGTTCTGCAGTGATGCGAGTGAAACCGTCCTGGTATTCTCTTTCAGTTCGGCCAACGTGACATCTTCAATCGCTAGAGAGCGGAGGTTAGGAGACGCAGCCAAGATGTCTAGAATGCTGAACGAAGCAGGAGGCTTATGAAGACAATCTATCCTCAGATCCACGAGCCTTTTGTACACGCTGGTATCCGAAGTGACAGAGCAATCATATAATCCAAGGGTTTGAAGCGACAAGAAAAAATGCTGAAATTCCGTTGACGAGAGTTGCTGCTTGTCTGGTAATTCTATGGGTGCCTTTAGCTCAAGCGGACCATCTTCGGCCCGATTCCAGACTTTGAAAAGCTTTGGTGGAACCTTCGGTTCACATTTGATCCAAGACAATACGAACGAGTCAAGCAGCAACTGCGAAAATGTTTTAAAGTCAATATCAACAGCGCACACCCGGGGTAGCAAGGGGCCGAGAAAACCGACGAGTTTAGCGATATCATCTGAAGAAACAGCCTTCTCACTCTTACCGGCCCGGTCTCGAATCGCAAGATGCAGAGGTGCCTCGATCGACCTAGAAGCCACAGCTTTAGCGTAACGATAATATGCATCGGCTACGCTTCCGCTGACGACAAGATCAAGGTGGGAAGCAGACACATGCCATCGAAAGTAAAGCTGTCTCCATTGACTACAGACGCTCAAAAACGAAGGAGCCTTAGGCTTAGATATAGAGTGGGCCGAGTCGAAACAGGTCTTTTGACATTCATCGCTGGCTATCGAAAAAATGCTGACAAGTATCTCTGAGGGGAGTACGCTGATCAGAGTAAGTGCTCGAGACTTATTTCGTATTGTCTTCAAGACAGTGCGAGCTTGAACAAGCTTTCCTTCATTAGAATAAAGCTCAAGTAGTTTTGTATCAACCTCGCGGTATGATGCATCCGGCAAGTCGGGGGCAGTGCATGCAGAGTGAAGCGCCATACAAGCCTCAAGATATAGCCGTATGGTCTCGATTAGCTGAGCGTGAATAGTCTCCCAGTGGCGAGAAGCTTGAGAGCGTAAGTCAGAAGCACTGCCTGGGTGGTCGAACGGGCCGCAACTAGTCGTCGATAGATTATGCCCTAGTGGAAGATTCTAGAGTAGTCAGCCAACGATATCATAAGCTTAATTATACGCATCTATTGGTTCACCTGAAAATCATACCTGCAATCGAGAAAAGCTTGATGGCCGAGTGTCAACTGGGCTGGTTGTGGTCATGGGTGGATTTCGATTGTGTGGTATTACGTAACTCTACTCCTCAAGTGTCAGCGACAACACTACCGGCGCCTAATTTAGGAGTCTGTAGTAGCCAGGCGGTTAACGGTCATATTGACGAATCAGCCTTATCGTAATCCCGCCACCAAAGAATATGGCTTAAATGCTATACCTTTTATACTCTCTATGATTCCGTTAAACCCTATTTATTAGGGCTTATATTGGGACAACGGACTCAGTTCGCAACAGTCAGTCGTCGCAGAGTTTTTAACGCTCACCTATGATCTTGGAATTGTAGCGATCAGTTCTACGTTTACTCGCTTCATATAATCCTTCGCTTGATTGTAACACTCAAAGATTCTCGGGCGCCGGGAGAGGCTGGGTATTTCATATGCGATAGCCCTATCTTGCGCGTGGTTATTACTATGCTTTAACGAGTTGCAGCTACTGTATTTGGGAGTTATAGGTTCCTTATTTCACTTCATCAGGTGATGATGAGCCAGTTACCCATTCCGGGGAGTAATTGCCTCATGGACCCTAGTAATTTGTGGCTGCTTGCTGGGTCCACCGTGAAGTCCGTTCGGCATGACATCATGTTCTAAGACGCATATAGCGTTTGTGGAGATCCTATCCGATGACTCCAGACACGCTCGATCCAGAGGAACCTCATTCGTAGACTCGGGCACATGGGGATCTAACGCACTATTGACCGAGTGATCTTCGGTCTAGCTGTCGTCAACACCCAACGCCGACGATCGAGAGTACTTGATGAACGATCGAGGATAAGGCACATAAAACGCGAAGCTGAACTTGAAGTCATGATCCAAAAACACTCTTAGTTCCCTCCACCATGTCTATGACTGTGCCTCTCGCTCAAGCACGGAGCTCGAGCCAATCTGAAAGCGAGAAAAGTAGAGATAAGCGGCAAAATGTCTTTCAGCGGGTCTATAGTGCCCTTGGATTCAAAAAGGGCTACAACTTTATACTCTGTATGTTCTGTTCGATTTGATCGCAGTTACGGGTGACTAACTCTATGAAACTTGTTACGTCAGGGTTCATTTTTGGGTAAGTTGAGCGAGTTGCCAGTAAAGAGTGTATGATTGATCTTTTGAACCGAATCAGTGGCGCAATGGTCGGCTTCGCACTTGCTCGGTTTATGTATCTCCATGCTCCCACTCTCGCTAAGGGCCTAGCTCCCGGCGAAGGCTACCACATGCTCACAAGCTTGTACAAACCCGCCATGCTCGTCCACATCGGCACAGTTCTTCCCGCGGGCATTTTTGCCGTTTTACAATTTATACCTCAGATCCGGTACAAAGCACTCATTGTGCATCGCATTCTCGGTTATGTCGCCCTTCTGCTACTAATTATAGGGGCTTCGACGGGCTTTGTACTGGGTCGTCGATCTTTCGGAGGGGATATGGCTGTCCAGACCGGTACTATTTTCTTAGGAGCGGTTACACTTATCTCTGCTGCGATCGCATATTACAACATTAAACGACTCCAAATCAACGAGCACCGCAAATGGATGCTACGAACATGGTTCTACGCCGGGACGATCATTACCACTCGACTTGTCATGCTCATTACTGCGCAGGTTCTTTCGGCTATTGGTCAGTATCATACGGTATGTCTGCCAAACACCACCCGTTTGGACCTAAAGTTGATTTTGTTGTTAGTTATGGACGTGCGATGAAGTCCAGTATGTTCTGAAAGACCCTAATGATCTCGCTGAGCAATACCCTGGATGTGTAAATGGTCAAGCTGGCGGCTTCGTTGGCGTACCCGTGAAATGGAGTACCGCTTTGCCAATCGGTTCTGCACTCCGTGCATCATTCGGGGCTGCTCTCTGGGTTGCGTTTCTAATTCATGCTGTCGGGTGAGTCATAAGCGCACTTGTGTTTTGCATATTGACCTGACACATTTGTGGTCTGGGACAGAATCGAAATATATATTCACCTTACTCCAGGAGAGGATTCACGGTTGAGAAAAGTATCATACGAGAGACAACTCGAGCGTGGCGCAAAACATCCAGGAAGCATGGGAACGACTAGTGACCGACTAGGGGACAACTTTGGCGTATATTATAAGCCCGAATAATTATTTTTGCTTTTTGACCTGATGGAACTGTATTTGTACTCCAGCTAGTTGTTTGTACCGATTTGATAACAATTATGGACGTTTATACCCGACGCATTGATGAATCAGTGCGCATCTATTTCGCTTGTTACATATTCATGTTTGGAACTAGGTGGAGCTACAGCATTATAATTCTAAATCAACGTGCTACTTTGGTACGAGGTGCGTCTGTCAAGATCGTGGTCACAAACACTACACTACACAATTTCAGGAGATATGCAACGCATACGGAGTGGAAAATTGTGAACTTCTGAGCAAACAAATTAGAAATCATATTTCCGACGAGCATGCTTTCCTTTACGTGGAGGCGGCCGAGTGCGAGGAGGCGGAGCAGGTGGTACCATGCTAAATACAAGAATCACAGCGGGTAATGCTATGAACAGAAATAGCAGCATGGTCTTGATCCAGACGGATGTGCTATTAGAACGAGTTTCGGGCCTAACTGGCTCAGGTTGTCCCATCCGACCTAGTAGTTCCTTGTACTTCTTTTGACGACTTGGGCCAAGTTTCTGGTAGGTGCTGATTAGGGGTTGAGCTGAAGACACGGTTTCGGTATGCCGGTCACCGAACACTTGCCGGGAGCCTTCTAGCGCCTGAACCTGTAGTGTTTCCGCTCGATCATATAAGCCTTGCTGGTAGTACGAGCTGGCAAGGCTACGCATAGCAGATAGAGTAATAGGGTGGCGATCACCAAATTTCAGTTTGCGAATCTCTAGCAGCTGAAGTCGAAGCTCTCCTGCCTCATTGTGTTGACCTTGCTGAGTGTACGTATGAGAAAGGCAGTCCATGACGTGTAGTGTAGTGGGATGCTGGTCGCCAAGAGCTTCCTTGAAACCCTCTAGTGCGTGGACCTGGAGCGACTCTGCTTGTTTGTTCAAACCCTGACCGACAAACGTTTTAGCGAGGTTGTTTATGGTTAAGAATGTTTCGGGATGTTGTTTGCCGAGCGCCTGATTACGACCTTCTAGTACTCGAGTCAGTAGTGCCCGACTCGGCTCCCACAAACGTTGGTTGGAGTATGTGATGGCCAAGTATTCCATGGCGGTCAAAGTCATAGGGTGCTGTTCGCCAAGTGTTTGCTCTCTTGTTTCTACCACGTGATCCCATAGTTTCTCTGCCTGCTCGTATTGCCCCTGTTGAGAGTATGAGACAGCGAGGTTGTGCATAACGGTTAGTGTCTTGGGATCTTGATCGTCAAGTTTATTCTTGCGACCCTCCAGTACCTGAACCTGAAGTGCCTCTGCCTCCTTGTGCATACCTCGCTCGGAGTATGAGTTGGAGAGTCCCTCCATCGCGTGTAAGGTATCAAGATGCTGATCACCGAGGATACGCTTGAGCCCTTCTAGCGCTTGGATCTGTAGTGGCTCTCCTTGTTGATGCAGACCTTGCCGGAAGTACGTTCGAGCGAGCTCGGACATAGAGTCCAACGTATCTGGATGTAGTTCGCCAAGTACCTGCTTACGATCCTCCAGTACCTGTACCAACCAGACTTCTGCTTGCTTCCATAGGCCCTGATTGTAGTATAGCGTGGCAAGGCTTTGCATGGCCAATAATGTATGCGGGTGCTTTTCGCCTGAAACCTGCCGCGTGTATTCTAAAGCCTGAAGCTGGAGTTTTTCCGACTCCTTGTGTAAACCTTGGCGATTGTAGATGGCGACGAGGTTGTGCATAGCGGCTAGTGTGTCAGGGTGCCGCTCTCCGAGTTTTTGCTTGCGACACTCTAGTACCCGAGCCCAGATTTCTTTTGCTTCGGCGTGTAAGCCTCGTTCTGCATACAAGCTTGCTAGGTTACCCATAACAGAGAGTGTATTGAGGTGCTGATCACCTAGGGTTTCCTCGAGTCCCTTGAGCGCCTGAGTTTGTAACCGTTCTGCTTCCTCGTATCGACCTTGAGGGAGTAATACAGAAGCCAAGTTATGCAAAGACATCATAGTGTCAGTATGCTGTTCTCCGAGTAGTTTTTTGCGACTTTCTAGCACCTGAACCAGTAGCGTCTCTGCTTGTTTGTAAAGCCCTCGACGAGAGTATGTGAGAGCGAGGTTGCTGATATGGCCCAGAGCATGTGGATGATCATCTCCAAGTTTTTCTTTCAAGCCGTTTACCATTTGAATTTGCAGCGCGCTTGCTTGTTGGTAGTCCCCAGCGTCTAATAGAATCTTAACAAAACAGTCAAGGCTGACGGCGTGAATATGGTTTGTGTACTTCAAGATACCTCTCACGTGCCACTGAAGTGATTGACGAAATGTATAGCTGTCCTGACTTCCTTCCCAGAGGGCCGACAAAGCGATCAATAGCACCGAGTGAGTAACTCC
Organism: Ceratobasidium sp. 428; assembly: GCA_019623705.1. Classification (NCBI taxonomy): domain Eukaryota; kingdom Fungi; phylum Basidiomycota; class Agaricomycetes; order Cantharellales; family Ceratobasidiaceae; genus Ceratobasidium; species Ceratobasidium sp. 428. Next base: position 15,114 of record WSTJ01000931.1, read on the forward strand.
TGTTTCGGGCGAGTGAGGTATTTCTGTACGTGCCCAACCTTGCACGAGTACATGTAACACATATGTTCGATTAACTCGGTCCAGACTGATCAGTGAACACGATGTGAGCTCTGTCATTATGCTGAGAAACGCATCTGCATCCCACTCGTCGTTCCGATCCAGAAAAAATCCGAGGTACCGCGCCACATAGACTACAGGTTCTAGTTCAGCTTCAGTAAAATCAGACAGGTTGTTGGAGCCTTTGATACAAGCTGCAGCGCGTTGGAAGATACTCTCCGTAATCTGGTCCCGCTGAAGATAAGCTAGTATCCATAACGTTTGCTGAGCGCGGTCGCTCAGTAAGCTATAGCTCATTTTCCATGTAGCGTAGACGGTCTTCTGGTAGTCGTCCACCTTAACAGGCATCTGGCTATACTTCTCCAGGGTAATTTGAGGCTGTTTAACATATAGATCCCAGTAGCGAACAAAGCTGCAAGAGGTGCGCCAGATATATGCGCCCGCCTGGACGATGGCAAGAGCTAAATAGTCAACCGCCTGTCAAAAGATCACCCGACTTGAGCGTGGTCTTTAGGAGAGTTTCTGGAGTGAATCACCTTGAGTATGTTCTTTGCGGCAGTTTTCTCCTCGTCCGGCAGAGTTTGATCGTTCATCCTTGAGACTGTCATGAGTAGATGTAGCCCCTCAGTGTGTTCCATCCCCGATACGTTATAGTCAGAGCTGGGGCCCTTGGCGAGTAACGCGACGTCTCGATTACGAGTCGTAACTAAGATTCGCCCATGATTTCCTTTCGGAAAGTATTGTTGTAAACCAATGCTCGGGTTGTCTGCGTTGTCGAATACCAGTAGCCACGGTTTCATATACGAGCTGAGCCATCGAAGAGTATCCTTGTACGTTTCGCCTATCCTCCGCGCAACGGCGCACTCTCGCAATGAACTTGTAAGGCTTTCAGCGGAAGTAGCGTCTATATAAATCACGTCGGACCAATGTTCGCGCGTCTGCTCAACCGCGTGTAACGCAAGCTGGGTTTTGCCAGTACCGCCAAGTCCATGAAATACAAACACGCAGCGTTCTCGGGTAGGGCTAGCCAAGCAGTTGATTGCCTGATTAATTGGTTGCTGTCGTTCGATATAAACAGGAGTTGGCGCGGGGCACTGCTTGAGTCCTAACTCTATCTCTGGCACGACCCGACCGTCTATAACATCAAAGGTAAACTTTCGGCATCCTTCAAACACCGGAACTTATTGAATACCCGTGTTAATACGACGAGTACTCTAGTACAGTATGCAACAAAATCGTTAGCGTGTGATCAAGCGCTGAGACTGTTAGCACCAGTGCGCCGCATGTAGCGTACA